>PVIH01024641.1:0-22338 GCA_004025045.1 Sigmodon hispidus | reverse complement strand
GGGAAGAGGAGGGAAGGGGAGGGAAGGGAAAGGAAGGGGAGGGGAGGGGAGAAGAGGGGAAGGTAGGGTAGTGTAGGGAACGGAAAGGAAGGGAAGGGAAGGGGAGGGGAGCGGAGGGAAGGGGAGGAGAGAGTAGGAAAAAAAAAAAGAGAAGAGAAATCCCCTCCTAGCATTTCTCTTATTAGAGAGCAGGTAGACACAGGTTTACATAGCCATGCCTTAAATATGAATATGGATCAAAGGGGAGTACCCAGGTAGCCTACAGGTGTTTATGTGGCTCTACCTTATCATGCATATGAATGAGAGGGCCATGCCCTCTGCACATGCACATGGCATGTTCTGACAGCGGCATGTCAGGTTAGTCATTTTAGCTAATTTTCCTGGTAGCTACCATGTGCCAGGAAACCTTTCATTTCTTATACACAAACATTAAAAGAGCTGAAAAAAATATCAAAGAAACATCATTCTTTACAATAGCTGCAAATAACAACAAACATATTGGGTTAACTCTAACCAAAGAAGTGGAAGACCTATATAACAAGAATGATAAATCATTAAAAAAATATTAAAGAAGATAGTAGAGAATGGTAAGATCTCCCATTTTCTTAAATATGTAGGGTCAACATAGTAAAAATGGCAATCTTACCAAAATCAATCTATAGATTAAATGAAATACCTATCAAAATCTCAACACAACTGTTTACAGATCAAAGTTCAATAGTAACACTTTAGGAGTCATCATCATCCTCAACTTCAAGCTCTACTATAGAGCTATAGTAATGTTGTGCCCGGAGTGGAGACCCTGAAAGAGACCACTGGAGGCCAGGGGAGTCTGGAATGCAATCACAAGGTTTATTGAAAGTGGAGTACAAACTGGCCAGCTAGCAGGGAGCCTGTCCACAGTGCTTGGTGCAATGAGGCAGGGAGAGGCTCCCAAACAATGCAAGCGTTCAACTTTTAAAGGGGAAAATTGCAAAGCTCATCGCTAGGTTATCAGAGTCATTTTTTTTTTTTGATTGATTAGTAAAGGGAGAATTCTTGTTCAGTTACGATGGTTCGTTGGGGTGTCTTTTTGTCATTGGCTGCCTTCAGGGTTGGGAAGTTCTGTGGTTTTGGGTGGGGGGAGAGGCAGTTGGAGACTTTCCAGATATTGGCATGTCTAGGATGGTTGAGGATTTTTCCATATTTGGGCATGACAAGAACAGTTGGTGGTGAGTTGAAAGTCTCACAGTAACAGCCTGGTACAGGCATAAAAACAAACTTGTGAGTCAACAGAATTTAACTGAATACCCCGACCTTAATCCATACACCCATTAACACTTGATTTTCAACAAAGAGGCCAAAAATATACAATGGGAAAAGATAGCATCTTCAACCAATGGTCCTGGCATAACTTGAGGGTAGTATATAGAAGAATGCAAATAGATCTGTATCTATCACCCCACAGAAAACTCACGTCCAAGTACATCAAAAGCTTCAAAGTAAAGTTACACAGAACATAATAGAAAAGAAAGTGGGAAATATACTTCACCACATTGGCACAGGTGACTACTTCCTAAATATAATAGCAGTAGCACAGACACAAAGAAAAACAATTAATAAATGGAACCTCCTTAAATTGAGAAGCATATGTAAGGCAAAGGGCATGGTCAATAAGACAAAACAGCAGCTACAAAAAAATGGGAAAAGATCTTCATCAACCCTTCATCTGACAGAGGGCTGATCTCTAAAATATATCTAGAACTCAAGAAACTAGAGGTCCAAAATTCCAATGATCCAGTTAACAAATGGGAATCAGAACTAAGTAGGGCATTATCAACAGAAAAAATTCAAATGGCAGAAAGACATTTAAAGAATTGCTCCACATTCTTAGTCATCATTGAAATGCTAACAAAACAACTCTAAGATACCATTTTACACCTGTCACAATGGCTAAGATAAAAAACACAGGTGACATGCTATGTTGAAGGTGCTGTGGAACAAAAAGAAAACAGCTCTATTGCTGGTAGGAATGTCTACTTGTACAGCGACTTTGGAAATCAGGATGGCAGTTCCTTAGAAAACTGGGAATCAATCTACGCAAATGATCCAGAAATACCACTATTGGTCATATTCCCAAAGGATGCACATTCTTACTTCAGGGGCATCAGCTCAGCTATGTTCATAGCAGTATTATTAGTAATAGCCAAAAACTGGAAATAACCTAGATGCCCCTCAACTGAAGAATGAATTTAACATTTGTGGTACATTTATACAAAGGAATACTACTCAGCAGTAAAGTAAAGTAAATAAGTAAGTAAATAAATAAATGCATAAATAAATAAAATGACATTTTAAATTTGCAGACAAATGACTGGATCTGGAGAGTATCATCCTGAGTGAGGTAACACCAACCCAGAAAATAGAAAGGGTTTGTATTCACATATAATTGAATTTTAGACATAAAGCAAAGGATAACAAGGCTATAATCCAAAACCCTGGGACAGCTAGGTAACAGGAGGAACTTAAGAAAGACAACCATGGATCCCCTAGGAAGGTAAAACAGGGAAGATCTTCCAGGTAAATTGGGATCATATGGGGGACCTGGCAAGGGAAGGTGGGAAGAGATTATGTGAGAATGAGATGGCTGAGATAGGATCAACAGAGAAGGAAAAAAATGGGTATCTTGATAGAGGGAGCCATTGAGGGGTTACAGAGAAACTTTGTGGCAAGGAAACATCCAGGAACCCACATGGTGTCCCTGGCTAAGACTCCAAATGGAGATGGTGCCTAAACAAGACTTTTCTCATAATTGAATAAAGGACCACCCTTGTCATTATGGAACATTCTTCCAGTAACTGTGAAGGCAGAAGCAGAGATCCATAGCTAAGCACTGGGTTGAGCTTCAGGTCCAGCTGAAGAGAGGAAGGAAAGAGTATATGAGCAAAGGGATCAGTTAGGATAATGAGGAGAAGACCCACAGAGATGGCTGAGCAGAACTATTGGAAGTTCACTGACTCTGAAACATCTGCTGAGGAATTTTCATGGAATGGAACTAAACCCTCCTAAAATTGGACTATGTGGAAGTCTGGAGTCCCCTGTAGTAGGACCAGAGTTTATTCCTTGTGCATGAACTGGCTTCTCAGAGGCCCTTCCCGGCAGAGGAACACCTAACTAGGCCTTGATACTTGAGGGAAAGACTCAGACTTACCTCAACTGGATATGCCAGACAGAATTGAATTGAATCACCTTCTTATTCTTCTCCCTCCTTGGGGAATGGAGGGAGGGGGCTGAGGGAGGACAAAGGACAGAGAGGAGAGGAGGAAGGGGGAGCAGTGGAAGGTATAAGAAAAAAAACTTTTTATAAAAACTCACTAGAAAAGAGAGTTACAAACATGCACACAGAGGGAGAGGGAGGGAGAGAGGGGGGAGAGAGAGAGCGAGAGCAAGAGCCAGAGCAAAAGCAAGAGGAAGAGCCAGAGATCTGTGATGTATTAGGCATTGGTTGCATGAATAAATTGGTTGTGAACATTCACTGATTTATATGTTTGACTCATGCATTTGTATTTTTCTCAATAAATACTTTAAAGTTTTAAGAATAAAAAAATATAGTAATAAACTGCATTTGGAAATTTTGCCACATCAAAAATATAATGTAGAATTTGAAAAAAAAAACATATCTAGTTGCCAAATATGTAAGGTTAATAACTTGTTTAGGTAAAAAGTTGTGCCCTGACATGAAGCTTAATTTATCTCCCCTTAGACATTACCTGCTATCCATCCACCCTTGAATATTTTTTTTTAGGAATGCCTAAATGTATAGGATTGAATTAAGAGACATTCAGAGCACAGAATGTTGAAAAATTCATCTCCAGAATCTATCTGCTGATGGCAAAATGTTCCTTATATTCATTTTATTAGAAATCATATCAGGAAGAGGATGATATGAATAAAAACACATCTTCAGAATTAGTTTTTTGTTCTTCAAACACAGTTACCAAATTCAACAAATCTGCTGGGTTTAAATTTTGCTGAGGTCATTGCTTACTTTTTTATCTTCATAAAACATACCTGTGAGTTATCTTATTGTTCCCGTTGTGAAGATTAGCAAGCAATCTCCGCCACTGACATCTAGTTAAAGGAAATACAAACCAAAACTATTCTACTACATCCAAATGTTTCTCTGATATTTTTTTAATGCTTTGCTAGTTAGGGTAATTTACAAAAACAGTTAACACATTTTTTTTTTCTTTATCAGATAACCCAAATAAATCTTTGATCACGTGGCTTTACCAAAGAATGAACTATTTCATGTAAAAGAATTTTCCAGATGAGTAAAACAAGAAGGGCCCCAAATTTGTTTAAGAGGCTTGGATAGAACAATTTTCAATGCACATTTCACACTTTCCTACCTTTTGAATGAGTGCATAAAGACCCCAGATAATCTCATGATGTTGTTTTGATAAGGCAAAGACCATCAATCTGCACCTCACTTTTTCTTTGGACCCTCATGCAGGGTTAACTAAGTATCTATGCTTGCAAATTTCAGTATACAGGCCTTTATATAATACTTTTTTTCGTTTCTTTCCAGCATAATATTTTTATTTATTTGGTGATTTTTACATTACACACCCCATCAAACTCAGTTATCAGTCCTTTCAGTTTCATACCCACTCTTATGATCTCCCATTTATAAAAAAAGCCCATTCACACTGCTCATTTACTTATTGGAGCATAATTAAGCTCCCTAAAAAATCTATATCAAGTAGTAATGAAGAACAAAATATGTTCCTTTTCTTTCTTTTTTGAGTGACAGATAATACTTTTAAAATTCACTTAGATACAACTTTTCCCTATGTTACTCAAATATCCACCACATGGTGTTTTAGAATGTGTAACAAAACAGTAGGGCTTTGTTAGTTCTTTATCTTAAGTAAGAGGAAATACTGATGTAGACTCCTGCTGGCAAGTGAACTGATTACCCTTTGCTTAACTTCTCAAATTCCACTTGTATTTTTCTATTGTTACCTGTAGGGTTTTAAAATGTAAGTGAGGATTAAGAAACCACTAAATATCTGGTTTATCACAGAAAAGAAAATATCACTGCTAGAGATCTATAACATTGCCCATAAGACTTGTTTTGAAAATTTTTCAGCACTTATGGGAATGCTTGGATTGTCATTTGAGGAAATACAAGAAAAGTTCAATTTATTGATTGCTTGCCATGTTCTTGCATAGTTAAAAGTATGCTGTGCATTAATGAACATTTGCATTCCTCATGGGGATCAATGGAAAGCATCCAAAGACTCAGAGTCTGGATGGAATTAAAACTGTGTCTGATTTAAAAATCTGTCACCATATAAATCATCTGTGATCACTGCAGTAATGAATTAAAAGCTAAGGTATTAGTTTAGTCAGTATAGTGCTTTTCTCACAAAACAAGAGGACTCAAATTAAATCCAAATTAAATTTGTATTTGTGTACAAAATTAGACTTGGTATTGCATATCTGCAGTTCCTATACAGAGAGTAGGTGGCGTCACTTGGATCTCTGATGCTCACTGCCTGTCCAGCCTAGCCAGATTCTCAAGTCACTTGGATCTCTGATGCTCACTGCCTGTCCAGCCTACCCAGATTCTCAAGTCCCAGGACCCTTAAGAAGACCTTGTCTCAAAATACATAAATGAATGAAGTGAGCTTTGAGGGTTAACTCTTGATGGTAACTTACCTGAGGATGGTTTCTGGCCTCTACATGTCCATGGTGACACATGAATCTGTACACACATGTGCAACATGCATATAAAAACAGAAGATTACATAGATATATCAACTAAAAATAAAAACATTGAAGAATATAAATTCTAAGTTGTTTTAACTTTATGGATTAGCAACGGCAGTACTAATTACTAGTAACTGAGTATTTGTTATTTTGACCTGTTTTTAAAAAGGTGATTTAAAAAAAAAAATGTTCTGGCAGAGGGATTCCCTAACCTGCATTTTTTCTATTGTTTTAAAACTGTACCAAATCATTCAATTATACTGTTATGTAAAATGTAAATTGTGTTGCTATACATATAATAAATTGTGGTTTAAAAACAAACAAAATTACTTATCACCTATAAAGTGTGTCAGTAAACTGACACTTTTTGTAGAAAAAAATATTCACTAAATGTAACTATTGACAAGATTACACTAATATTTCTTTAACATAAACATAAAATTATTCCATAGAATAGAATTTTTTAAGCATAAGAACAACACTGATATGTGGAATTTGATTAAATATACTCAAAGGACTAAAATATGTATTTTCTGTAATTCTGGAGAAGGACAATAAATCAATCTTGTGAAGAGACAAGATTATAGAGAGAGGCCTGAGAGTATCACATTGTATCATTGACTGAGAATTTGATGAAGGTTGTGTGACAAGATGCTCTGAAGAAAATCAGTTTAGTATTATAACTGGTCAAGTTATCACTATATGATGTGTTTGAGCTTTTCTCCTACTTTTCCTTTCTGAGAACAGTATTGAAGAAGGAATAGAAGTTCTCAAATTCCTTGCTGGTTTTCTTTTTTCTTTCTAAGAAATATTTACATGCACTGAAATAGTCAATAATGAACAGATTCCTTATTTGATCAGATGATAATAATACCACCAAGAACAATACTATTTATTGAATACATGAGTCACATTTAACAACTTTTGCACAATACCTCAATTGATTTGTATACCACAGGCATAAGAAGTGAGTGCTAATAAATGTCTTATAAACAACTATTTTTAAAAAAATTTCATATTTTTTGTGTTTTCTGATGGCCATGGTGTAAATATTTTAGCCTTAGGTAAAGTCAAGCTTATACTAAGAAGAGATATGTAATAGCCTGATGTTATGGAGCAGTTTTGCTGTACCACTACCACATAAATTATCCAAAAGCACAGATTATAGCAAAATAATTCAAAATAAAAAGTATTGAAAGTTTATTATTTTAATTTTAATATGATTTCAGTGGAAATTTTATAATTTTATTTGTAATAGTGGCTAGATTTAAGAGCTAGCTCAAAAAATTCCTGACCATTTACATTTTCATGTTGTCACCATATATATAATACTGATTTTGCTATCCATTTTAGCTGAAAATAGGAATACACAAGCATTAAGTAACTTGTAAAAGTTATATGCCAGTAAAATCAAAGTCTCATTTGCCAGACTAGAAAACTTACTCTTCAGTTCTGAAAATAACTTTCATATAATCTAAAAAGCACATTGCAAATAGACTGGTTCCAAGCAAGGTTAGCAGTAAAAAGCAATTTGTGAGTTTAAAACTGTCATCTAGGAAATGGCCCTTTGGAAAAAAAGGTGGGAGGTTTCTGTTTCACGACATTGTCTAAGATTAGTTCAAAGGAACTAGTAATTGAAAATAGAGAAGTCAAAACATGAACACACCCATCTATGCTTAGACATCAACCAGGGTCACTGAAGTATAAAGCCCTGTGGGCGGGGCTTACCAGTCCAGAACATTAAAGGTATTCTGTCTTCTTGATCTGTCTGCAGTGGAGACTGTGACAGGTAATAGCATACATTTGCTTTTTTTAATGATCCCTAGGTAATTTATATCACATGTTTTCTTTCATCTAGTCTCAGAATGTGTGGACAGAAGAGGACAACTTTCATGATTCTTTTCTTGCCTTCCATATTGTTCAGATAGGTCTCTATAGTTTCTGCTACTTTCTGTATCCCAGGCTAATGGGACCATGAATTTCTAGGCAATTTTTCTGCCTCCACTTTTCATCCTCTCACAAGAATCCTGGGAATACAGATAGGCATCACTGCATCATGATTTTTATATAAGTTCTTAGAATTGAACTTGAGTCTTCAGGACTTTATAGTAAGGGATATTATTTATTTATTTTTTCAGATAGCCTCATTTTTTTTATAAATAAAGTTACATTTTCTATCCATGTATATCCTTGTTCAAGGTCCGTTCCCCCTCCCACCCCCTCTAGTCACTCTCTCTTCTCCACATCTCCCCAACTCCTCCCCAGCATAGGCAGGAGGTCCCAAGGTCCTAATATGGCTTAGTTCAGCATCCACTACTAGTAGATTCAGTTTCTTCACCCCAAAATCAAGATTGAGTCAGGTGTTCCTCTAGAGGGAGTGGAATCCAAGATGCCAGTCCAAGGTGTTTCAGACCCAAAGCTGTTCAGTGGTTGTGGTTTGGAGTTTTGACATGCTTTGGTTTTTGATTTTTTGTTTATTGTCCACTAATGAGTGAGTACATCCCTTGCTTATCTTTCTCGGTTTGTGATACCTCGCTCTGGAGAATATTCTCCAAATCCATCCATTTGCCTTCAAATTTTAGGATATCATTTTTTCTTACTGCTGAGTAGTACTCCATTGTGTAGATGTACCACAGTATGTTAATCCATTCTTCAGTTGAGGGGCATCTAGCTTGTTTCCAGGTTCTTACTATTACAAATATTACTGCTATGAACATAGTTGAGCTAATGCCTTTGGAGTGTGAATGTGCATCTTTAGGGTACACACTCAGAAGCGGTATTGCTGGGTCTTTGGGGAGATTGATTCTCAATTTTCTGAGAAACTGAAATACTGCATTCCAAAGTGGCTGAACAAGCTTACACTCCCACCAACAATGGAGGAGTGTTGCCCTTGCTCTGCATCCTCTCCAGCATAGGCTGTCCTCTGTGTCTTTTATCTTAGCCAATCTAACAAGTGTCAGGTGGTATTTCAAAATTGTTTTGATTTGCATTTCTTTGATGGCTAAAAATGATGAGCACTTTTTCAGGTGCCTTTTAGCCATTCATAATTCTGCTGAGAATCCCCTTTTCAGATCTGAACCCCAGTTTTTGATTGGGTTTTTCAAGGTTTTGGGCTCTAGATTCCTGAGTTCTTTATATATCTTAGAGATCAGTCCTCTCTCACTTGTAGGGTTGGTGAAAATTATTTCCCATTCTGTAGGCTCTCGTTTTGTCCTATTGACAGTGTCCTTAGCTTTGCAGACGCTTCTTAGCTTCAGGAGATCCCACTTACTGATTATTGGTCTTAGTGTCTGTGCCACTGGTGTTATATTAAGGAAATGTTAGCCTGTGCCAAATCGTAGAAGTGTATTTCCCACTTTCTTTTTGATCAAGTTTACAGGGGCTGAGTTTATGTTGAGGTCTTTGATCCACTTGGATTTGAGTTTTGTGCAGGGTGCCAGGCTTGGATCTACTTACATTTTTCTACACACTTCCATCCAGCTATGCCAACACCATTTGTTAAATATACTATCTTTTTTCCATTGAATATTTGGGCCTCTTTGTCAAAGATGAGGTGTTCATAAATTTTTGGGTTAATGTCTGGATCCTCAAATCTGTTCCATTCATCCACATGTCTGTTTTTATGCCAGTACCAGGCTGTTTTTATTACAGTAGCCCTATAGTATAACATGTAGTCAGGGTTAGTGATACTTCCTGAGTTTCTTTTGTTGAGCAAAATTGTTTTGGCAATCCTGGCTTTCCTGTTATTCCAAATGAAATTGAGTATTATTTTTTCAAGGTCTGAAAAAATATTGTGTTGGGATTTTGATGGGCAGTGCATTGAATCTGTAGATTGCCTTTGGTAGAATTGCCATTTTTACTATGTTGATCCTACCTATCTAGGAACATGGGAGAGCTTTTCATTTTCTGATATCCTCTTCAATTTCTTTGTTCAGAGATTAAAATTTTTGTCAAATAGCCTTGTTACTTCTTTGGTTATAGTTTCTCCAAGGTATTTAATACTATTTGCAGCTATTATGAAGGGTAATGTTTCCCTTATTTCTTTTTCAGCTCTTCTATCTTTAGTGTATAGAAGGGCTACTGATTTCTTTTAGTTAATCTTGTATCCTGCTACATTGCTGAAGGTTTTTTTTTCAGCTGTAGAAGTTACCTAGTAGAATTTTGTAGATTACTTACGTATACAATCTTATTATCTGCAAATAGAGATAGTTTCACTTCTTCTTTTCCAATTTCTATCTTCTTCATCTACTTTCATTCTCTTATTTCTTTAGCTAAAATTTCAAGAACTATATTGAATAGATAAGGAGAGAGAAAACATCCTTGTCTAGTTCCTGATTTTAGTGGGACTGCTTTGAGTTTTTCTCCATTGAGTTTGATGTTGGCTATTGGCTTCTTGTAAATTGCTTTTATTATATTGAGATATATTCCCTATATTCCTGACCTTTCCAGGACTTTATCATAAAGAAGTGTTGAATTTTGTCAAAGGCTTTTTCAGTATTTAACGATATGAACAGTTTGTTCGTTTGATTGTAGACAGTTATGGTTTTTTGTTTGTTGAACTAGCCCTGCATTTCTGGGATGAAGACAACCTGATCATGCTGGATGATATTTTTTTTACATATTTTTGTATACAGTTTGCCAAAATTTTGTTGAGATTTTTAGCATCAATATTCATAAGGGAAATTGGTCTGTAATTCTCTTTCTTTGTTGTATCTTTCAGTGGCTTGGATTTATGGTAATTGAGGCCACATAAAAGGAATTTGGCAATATTCCTTCAATTTCTACACTGTGAAATAGTTTGCGTAGTAATGATAATAATTCTTCTTTGAATGTCTGTTAGAATTCAGCACTGAAACTATCTGGACCTGGGCTTTTTTTACTTCGGAGGCTTTTAATGAGAGCTTAATTTCTCTTAGGGTTATAGGTCTGTTTAAGTAATTAATCTGGTCTTCATTTAATTTTTGTAAATGGTCCCTGTCCAAATAGCTGTCCATTTCTTCTAGGTTTTCCATTTTTGTGGAATATAGATTTTCAAAGTATAATCTGATAATTCTCTGAATTTCCTAGGGGTCTGTTTTTATGTCCCCCTTTTCATTTCTGATTTTGTTGATTTGAACGCTCTCTATCAGCTTTTTTGATTAGTTTGGATAAGGGCTTATCTATCTTGTTGACTTTCTCAAAGAACCAACTTTTAGATTCATTTATTCTTTGTATTGTTCTTTTTGATTCAATTGTTTACTTTCAGCTCTAAGTTTGATTATTTCCTGCCATCTACTCCTTCTAAGTGAGTTTGTTTATAATTGTTTTAAGGCTTTCAGCTGTTATGTTATTTCTCTAGTGTGAGATTTCTATAGGCTTTTTATATAGGCATCTAGTACTATGAATTTTCCTCTTAAGACTGTTTTCATTGTGTCTCACAAGTTTGAGTACATTGTGGATACATTTTTATTAAATTCTAGGAAGACTTTGAATTCTTTCTTAATTTCTTCTTTGACCCAGAGGTGGTTCAACTGAGTTATGGTTAGTTTCCTTGAGTTGGTAGCCTTTCTGTGATTTTTGATGTTGTTGAACTCCAACTTTCAGTCATGGTGGTCCAATATGATACAAAGGATTATTTCTGTTTTTTTGTATCTATTGATATTTGCTTTATGACCAATTATATGGTCAATTTTAGAGAAAGTTCCATGTGGTGCTAAGAAATATATATGTTCCTTTGCATTTGGGTGGAAGCTTCTGTAGTTATCTATTAAATTTATTTCCATCATACACTCTGTTGGACTCCTCATTTCTCTGTTGTGTCTTTCTGGTTGACCTATCCAATGGTGTAAGTGGGGTATTGAGGTCTCTCACTACTAGGGAAAGATAATTGATGTGGGCTTGAACTTTAGCAGTGTTTCTTTTACATAGGTAGGTACCCTTATATTATGGATATAAATATTCAGGATTGAAATCTCCTCTTGACAAGTTTTTTCTTTGATGAATAAGTAATGACCATCTTGATCCCTTTTAATTGTTTTTAGCTTAAAGTCTACTTTGTTAGATATTAGGATGGCAACCTCAGCTTGTTTCTTAGGGCCATTTGATCAGAAAATATTTTTCAACCCTTATTCTGAACCTGTGTCTGTCTTTGTGGTTGAGGTGTATTTCTTGTTTGCAGCAGAAGGATGGCTTCTGTTTTTGTATCCATCTTGTTAGTGTGTGTCTTTTTATAAGTAAGTTGATTCAATTGATATTAAGGGATATTAGTGACCACTGATTGATGTTTCCTGCTATATTTGGTAGTAGCTTCTATGTATTTCCTTTCTCTGGGCTTTTCTTCTGTGGGATTGTTGAATGTTTGTGGTTTCATGGGTATATCTGGAATCTTTAGGTTGGCATTTTCCCTCTAATGTTTTCTAGAGGGCTAGATTGGTATATAGGTATTGTTTCAGTCTGACTTTGTTTAAATATCTTAAATATCTTGTTTTCTCCATCTATGGTGATTGATAATTTTGCTGGGTATAATAGTCTAGTTTGGCAGCCATGGTCTTTTAGTGTCTGTATAATTTCTGACCAAGCCCTTCTTGCTTTATTGTTTTTATGGAATAGTCAGGTGTTATTCTGATGGGTCTGCCATTATAAGAAAGTTATAATTTCTTTTCTTTTGCAGCTATTAAAATTTATTCCTTGTTCTGTATGTTTTGTAGCTTGATTATTATGTGGTGAATAAACTTTTTTGGGGGAGTCATATCTTTTTGATGTTCTATAAGCTTCTTATATCTTTATACACATTTTATTCTTTAAGTTAGGAATGTTTTCTTCTATGATTTTATTGAAAACATTATTTGTGCCTTTGAGCTGGTATTCCTCCCCTTTTCTATTCCTGTTATTCTAAGGTTAGGACTTTTCATGGTGTCCCAGATTTCCTGAAAATTTTGTGTTATGGCAATTTTGGTTTTAGTGTTTTCTTTGACTGATGTATCTATTTCCACTATTGAATCTTCCACTCCAAAGATTCTGTCTTCCATCTCTTGGCTTCCGTTGGTTACGGTTGTGTCTGTAATTCCAGCTCTTTTCTTCAGGATTTCTAGTTCCATCTTTGCTTCATTTTGTGCCTTTTATAATGCTTCTATTTCACTTTTTATTTCCTGGAATGTTTCTTTCATTTTTTGGTTTACATTTTTTTTTTGGTTTTCTTTCATGGATTTGTTAATCTCTTCCATTTTTTTTATATTTTCTTCTATTTCTTTAAGGGAATTTTTTATATCTTCTTTGAAGATATAATAATATAATAATATCTTCAGTAATCTTAATAAAGATGCTTTTGTTGTTTCTTTCTCTTTCCCCTTCATTGCTTTGTTCAGGTCTTGTAGTTTTAGAACCATCAGTTTTCTTCTGGTGTTGCCTTGTTGTTCTTTAGTTTATTTTATGTATTTTTGCACTGGCATCTGCCCATGGCTTCAGTAGTTTATGATTATACAGCTCCTAGTCAGTTATGGCAAGAGGGTTTGTCTATGTCCTATCTCCTCTGTGCAAATGGTCTGCTCAATCTCTGACTCTACTCTGGGCAAGTGTCTGAATTTCCTCCTTGCTGGTTTTTAAACAAGTTATTGAATGTGTAGTGATTCGATAGAAATCTATGCAGTGTCGATTTGGCTAAAGGTAATTTGACAGTGTTCCTGGAGAGTATGTGCTATAGGGACTGATTTTTATGAAGAATATAACTTGGGACACATTTGTATATTCCTCCTTAACACATGCTAATTGGGAAAGATCAGCAGGGCATCCATCTTGCTGCACAGATAATGCCGCCTTTGGACTTGGCTTTAGATGAAACCCAAGCAGGATCATTTAAACAAGGCTAGCTAAATTCTGCAAAGATGGCTGATTTTCTGATAAACAAGCTTCATAAAAATAGGGTACCTTGCCAAACAACCTGGAAAGATAAGAAAGGTATCAGCTAATCCAATGAGAACTTCTAATCAAATACAATTTTTTCAGACTTCAGTTTTGACTGTGAGAATTCTCAGAAATGACTTCTGGAAAAGCAAACATTTGGCAGGCATTTAAGTAGAAGCTGCAGCCAAGACATTGGCTATGCATATTTGAACATGTGTAAAATCCATACCTTAGCACTGAAAAACAGATTTCCCAAATCTGGAGGGAAGAGATTTATCTACCTGTCCAGTAAGGCACCAGATGGTGTTTGCTGTAACTGTAGACGAGGAACAACTGACCTTTTAAAACTAAAGAAAAGAATGAGAAGATTAACAATGACAAGTTTATTCATGCTATGACTACATGTATTTTTTGTACTATAAATTCATGTTATGAATACATATACATATATATGCACTATGACTTCATGCTTCATGAACACACACACACACACACATATTAAACACTGAGCATCGAGAATGGGAGAGAGCTCAGTAGGTTAAAATGTTTCCCTTGCAAACAAGATGAATTGAGTTCAAATTCCCAGATCCATGTGCTGCAGTGTATACATGGGATTTGAGCAGTGGGTAGGCAGAAAACACAGGATGGGCTCACTGGCCAGCCCACTTAGCCTACATGGTAAGCTTGTGAACTGTGAGAAACTAATTTTAATAAATAAGCAACCTTCTGTCTTAATATAGTTGTAACCCTACCCATAACCAAAACCTTCATTCAGGAACCCCTACACACATACTACAGACACACAGATACACACACACACACACACAGAGATAGATAGAGAGAGAGAGACAGAGACAGAGACCGAGAGACAGAATCAGAGAGACAGAGAAGCAGAGACAGAGAGACAGAGGGAGACACAGAGACAGAGAGAGACAGAGAGACAGAGAGAGAGACAGACACATAGACTGACACATAGACATACAGGAGAGACATACAAACTAAAGAAAAGTCATCATGCATGACAAAACATAAGAAACTAAAAACTATTCTGAGAGAAGAAAGATTTGTAAAAGTCAGCTGTGACTCAGAAAGCCATCAATATAGTCTATTTCACCTCCCAGAAATTTCGAGCCTTTTATTGTATGTTGTTTGTCTAGGGCACTAAATATTTAAATTTAGGGTCATTTTTAGAACTACTGATAGTGCAGATAAAATTTTATAGTTTCACAGCTGTAGAGTTTTGGATTTAATTAGGAGAAACATTCCTTTTATGTAGAAACTTTTGCATGGAGGTAGGCTGGGATGACTGGAATTAATATTCTTTAAATAATTTTTGCTGAATTTCCTGCTGTGAACAGCTGAATGGAACTTTTGTGATGTAAGGTTTTTAAAAAGTCCTTTTGTAGGTGAGGTTGGGGTTGTTTTTTCTAGCTTGAGCAACCATAGTTTGTAAAGAAGCATTTATTATAGGGAAAGAATTGCTAATATGTGTGTGACCCTGTGTGTGAGTTCTTAGTCTGGTGATAAATGAGAGATGAACAATTTGAAGATCCTGATTAATTTGAATGAAAGATCTTGTAAGCACAGTTATATGTACCAAGAAATAATTGTAAAAACAAATAAAAAGGAACCATAGGCTATTTGTATCAGCTGAGAAATTTTGACACTGAATTTTTAGTTGAAGAAATTAGAAGCAGAAGAGATTGAGAGAAGAGTTCAGAAGCCAGAAGTTACTAAGCCATGAGAGAGTGCTATGGAGCCTACTGCAGATCTGCACTAGCAATGGCAACTGTGGAGATAAGGATGGATTTGTATGTAACCTGGATGTCCTAAAAGAATTCATTTAAACTCACATCTTATTATTTTTAACTTTATGTTTGTAAGTAGTGTGAGCATGTGACTGTCTCTCTCTCTCCCTCCCTCTCTCTCTCTCTCTCTCTCTCTCTCTCTCCCTCTCTGCATATATGTGACTGTGCATGTGGATCTGTAAATCTCAGGAGTGTAGCACATGTTGGTTGAGAGCAAGGCTTTGGATTACTAGCTTTGTATTGTCAATTAGCACTGTGACATATTCTCTGTTTCTCTGTGATTTAGTCATGACAAGACAAACCATCTCATGATTTGAACCACTTTTCAGGTTATTCAGAGTGGTATCAGGTGACACTAAGAGTATCTTAATACTCAAAATTAGGTTTGATGTTTTGCCATCAATTTCAATTTTAATTACTTGAGTCAATAAAATAATTATCAAATTTGCCATTGTTTTCTAAGAAATCTCCCCTGGTTTTACTGGTGTCCTCTTAATTTTCTTTCTATTTTTAATTATTTGTTCTTTATCATTTTTTCAATCTACTGTGATTCAGTTTAGTTTATTTCTTTACTAGTTACCGACTATATAAATGCAATCATTAATATGGACCTTTCCTTTTATACCATTTACAACTGTGATTTTCATTTTTGGCTGTCTTTCCACTTCATTACATACCTTATGGATTCCATGATTTTTTTTTTCTTATTTGTCTCAGATATTTTCTATCTTTTCTTCAAATATCTTCTCTTGTAACTTTCAATTAAGAACATGTTGTTTAAATATTTTTGTAATTTCCTTTTGTATTATTATTATGAATAAAGAAGTCATATTTTCTATTTCTATCTATCCTTAATCAAGGTCCCTTCCCCCTCCCACCACATCAGATCATTCTTTCTTCTCCACATCTCCCCATACCCACCAAGGGCACTCAAAACCCAATGTCCCAAGGTCCCAATATGGCTTAGCTCAGCCTCCACTCCTGGCAAATCTAGTTTTCTCCCCCTCAACATCAAGCCTGAGTCAGGTGTTCCTCTAGGGGGAGTGGGATCCAAGGAGTCAGTCCAAGCTGTTTCTGATCTCAAGCTGTTCAATAGTTGTGGCTTGAGCTTGGGCATGCTTTGCTTTTTTTTTTTTCTTTTTTTTCTTTTTCTTTTCTTGTTTAGAGTCCACTAATGAGTGAGTACATCCCCTGCTTATCTTTCTGGGTTTGTGATAGTTCACTCAAAAGGATTTTCTCCAAATCCAACCATTTGCATGCAAATTTTAGGATATCATTATTTGTTACTAGTGAGTAGTTCTCCATGGTGTAGATGTACCACAGTTTGTTAATCCATTCTTCAGTTGAGGGGCATCTAGGTTGTTTCCAAGTTCTTGTTATTACAAATAATTCTGCTATGAACATAGTTGAGCTAATGTCATTGGAGTGCAACTGTGCGTCTTTTGGGTATATATTCAGAAGTGGTATTGCTGGGTCCTTGGGGAGATTGAGTCTCAGTTTTCTGAGAAAACACCATACTGCATTCCAGAGTGGATGAACAAGCTTACACTCCAATCAACAATGAGGAATGTTTCCCTTGCTACCCATCCTTTCCAGCATAGGCTGTCATCTGTGTCTTTTATCTTAGCCAATATGACAGGTGTCAAGTGGTATGTCAGTTGCTTTGATTTGTGATTCTCTGATGGCTTAAGATGATGAGCACTTTTCAAAGTACCTTTCAGCCATTCATAATTCTTCTGCTGAGAATTACCTTTTTAGATCTGAACCCCATTTTTTGATTGTGTTATTCAAGGTTTTGGGCTCTAGATTCTTGAATTTTTTATATATCTTAAAGATCAATCCTCTATCACTTGTAGTGTTGGTGAAAATTACTTCCCATTCTGTAGACTGTTGTTTAGTCCTACTGACCATGTCCTTGGCTTCACATAAGCTTCTCAGCTTTAGGACATCACATTTATTGATTGTTGGTCTTAGTATCTGTGCCACTGGTGTTATATTTAGGAAATGGTCACCTGTGCCAATTCGTAGAAGTGTATTTCCCAATTTCTTTTTGATCAAGTTCAAAGTGGCTGGGTTCATGTTGAGGTCTTTGATCCACTTGGATTTGAGTTTTGTGCAGGGTGCCAGGCTTGGATCTATTTGCATTTTTATATACACTACCATCCAGCTATGTTAACACCATTTGTTAAATATACAATCATTTTTCCATTGAATATTTTGGGCCTCTTTGTTGAAGATCAGGTGTTCATAAATTTTTGGGTTAATGTCTGGATCCTCAAATCTGTTCCATTGATCCACAAGTCTATTTTTATGCCAGTACCAGGCTGTTTTTATTACTGTAGCTCTATAGTATAACTTGAAGTCAGGAATGTTGATACCTCCTGAGGTTCTTTTGTTGAGCAAAATTGTTTTGGCAATCCTGGCTTTCCTGTTATTCCAAATGAAATTGAGTATTATTCTTTCAAGATCTGAGAGAATATTGTGTTGGGATTTTCATGGGCAGTGCATTGAATCTGTATATTGCCTTTGGTAGAATTGCCATTTTTACTATGTTGATTCTACCTATCCAGGAACATGGGAGAGCTTTCCATTTTCTGATATCCTCTTCAATTTCTTTCTTCAGTGATTTAAAATTTTTGTCAAATCTATCTGTTACTTCTTTGGTTATAGTTACTAGAAGGTATTTGATACTAATTGCGGCTATTATAAAGGGTGATGTTTCCCTTATTTCTTTTTCAGCCCTTCTATCTTTTGTGTATAAAAGGGCTACTGATTTCTTTGAGTTAATCTTTTATCCTGCTACATTGCTGTAGGTGTTTATCAGCTGTAGCAGTTCCTTGGAATAATTTTGTGGGTCACTTATGTATACAATCATATCATGTGCAAATAGAGATAGTTTCCCTTCTTGTTTTCCAATTTGTGTCCCCTTTATCTCCTTTCATACTCTTATTGCTTTAGCTAAAACTTTCAGAACTCTTTTGAATAAATAAAGGGAGAGAGAACATCCTTGTCTAGTTACTGATTTTAGTGGGATTGCTTTGAGTTTTTCTCCATTAAGTTTGATACTGTCTGTCGGCTTCTTGTACATCGTTTTTATTATATTGAGATATTGTCTCTGTATTCCTGATCCCTTCAGAGCTTTTATCATAAATGAGTGTTGAATTTTGTCAAAGAATTTTTCAGCATCTAAGGTTATGATCATGTGGTTTTTTTCCTTTAGTTTGTTTAAATGATGGATAACATTTACTTTTTTTGCATGTTAAACCAACCAACCTTGCATTTCTGGGATAAAGCCTACTTGGACATGGTGGATGATATTTTTTCTAAACATTTGTGAATATTCCAATTACCACCCTGGTCCCAATTTTCAGTAGTATTCAATTGTCATTAGGAATATACATCAAATATGACTTCAGAATTTCAGACAGTGTGAAAACGAAGCATATTTATTGGTTTAGGAAAGGAGTAGATATAATAAATTTACCCTTCAAGGTTGAGCATTTTTAGGGAGAACAGGCCTTATGACCACAGGAGCCATTATCAGATAGGAGAGAGTTAGAAAGGAACATTGTATCAGAGAACATAAATATAGGCTTAATGAGAGCAAAGCAACTTCTGTTTTAAAGCCTGGAGATGAGGTTCAGGGAGGGGGGATAAAACTGGATTTGGCCAGACGTGGAGACTGATCCAAGCATTATTGGGTCAGTGGGACCATAGGACTGTCTGCTCCCTGCCCTGTGAAGGGATGGGGAGTTGCAGAGAAGAGAAATGTCAAGATGTGGTGGGAGGGGGAAGGGACCTTGAATGAGGATATACAGGGATGGGAAAAAAAATTTCAGAGGGAAAGCTGAACACATAGTAAATACATGTGTAGCAATCTTATTTGCATTACCACCCTTGATAAGCCATGCTTATGATTCTTATCCTGTTCATAGTTATTGTTAACTTTTCCTCATTTTAAATTCATGTTACTGTGTTTTTGTTAAATACAAAATAAAGAAGGAAAAAAAAAAAGAAACTAAAAGTAAGAAACCTACATGTCATGCACAGAAAAACAGTGGGAAATCCCTGAAGAAAGAGAAAGCTTTGGTTAAGTTTTCTCAACAAAGGAAAATAGCTAATTTTATGTTTTCAAGAGGTGGAATAGACCATGTGATTTAGTTCAACATAGCGTAGTTGACTAAGATCACAGAGAAGCTAGGGACTGGAAAGAATCATGAGTAGAAAACCACTGAGCAGACAGCACCTTGGCTTTCTGTCCCAGAGAAAGAACTTCAGAGGGTAGTGACTTGGTTTCTTCAGGCTGTGTCAGAGTGGTCAGTGTTTAAATGGGAAGGCCCATGATCTAACAGTCATCTTCTGAAATTTGTTCCGGTTTCTTTGGCTTTCTTTGTTCTTTGGTTGTGTTAAGTTGTGGGTTTTTTACCCTGCCTATAACTTGATAATCAGATTGCCTTTTTTGAGCAGCCATGGCACCTAACTAAGCCAACCAGTTCAAAGATAATGATGTGTATTGTGATTTAGTGAAGCTATTAATAGATTCTAGAGATAAAATTAAGTGTCACAGGTTCCTTATCTGGGACTGCAGTCACTATAACTTTATATCCTACTTCCTAGCTTCAGGTGATCTCAGGGGACACCAGACTATAAATAAATAATGGGCTAATTGAAAAGGGGACTCTGTGAGGCAGGTTCAGCTAGGTTGTATTCTATGATGTGGTAGAACTCTGTGATCATACAGTTTTGGGATGTCAACCAAACTTCTGTAAGGAATCCCACATCCACATTCTGTAAGTTCAACAAATTTACTGTATCAAATATCTTGTTCATATAATATAAGTCTGTATCTTATATTATATGAACAAGATATTTGTTCACATTTTTCCAGAAGTAAATACACCATGTTGTTACATCTTCTCTTTATTGTTTTGATAAACTATCCTGTCAAAACATCTTTAGAAAAAAATTATTTTATTTCTTATTTAGTTCCAAAGGCATATAGTTCATTATGTAAGAAAACAATGATAACAGGACATCACAAAAAGAGGCTGATTTGTATCTACAGTTATGTTGATTAATGTTATGGATACAAATGATACTGTAGCCATAGTCTGTCTTTAAGAGTGTTGAAGGAAGCATGACTGAGCTATAGAGCCTCAGCAAGCTCTACCCTACTGACTCACATCCATCAGCATGCCTCCCATTTGTTTGAGGGTCTACAATTTTCTTGAACAGTACCTTCAGTTGGGCACTAAGTATTTGAATACATGAGGACATTTAACATTTAAAACACATCATATCAATCATTAATGATACCTACTAAAGAAAATACCACAATTAACATTCTACAGCATCCCTCGTGGTAATGGGGATTTCATCTTCCTTCTCTCTTCAGCATTTTTTGGGGGTCTCATTTGTAGATGTCTTCTTTTTTTTTTTCAATTTTCCTGTCTCAGGTAGAGTTTCTATTGCCATGAGGAGATATTATAAAAATGGCAACTCTTATAAAGAAAAACATTTAATTGTGGTTGGTTTGTAGTTTCAGAGAGTCAGTCCATTATCATGATGTTGGGTAATGTCAGCATGCATGCAGACATGGTGCTGAGATAAACCTTAATACACATTTTGATCCACAGTTAAGAGCAAGTGGACTTTGTATCACTCTGAGTGTAGCTTGAGCAAAGGAAACCTCAAATAACACCCCCAGAGTGACACACTTCCTCCAACAAGGCCACACCATCTAATAGTGCCATTCTCTGTGGAGCCAGTTTCTTTCAGACTTCTACATTTCCACAAAAAAATTTTTTATTTATATTGTTTTATTTCTACCTTCTTTATTACCTCTGAAAGCAACTATTTTTCTTTTGCTTTTTTAAAATTTAGATCACAGTTTAGTTTTCATCATTTCTATGGGTTTTTCTTTTTTTTTTTCTTCTTTATTTTGTATTTATCAAAAAAAAACACAGTAAAAAGAATTTAAAATGTGGAAGAGTTAACAATAACTATACAGAGGATCATAAGCATGGCTTATTAAGGGTGGAAATACAAATAAGATTGCTACGCATATATTTTCTTTGTATTCATCTTGCCCTCTGAATTTTTTTTCCATTCCTGTATATCCTTATTCAAGGTCTCTTCCCCCTCCCAACACATCTGGTCATTTTTCTTCACTGCAACTCCCCATCCCCTCCCTGGGCAGGGAGCAGACAGTCCTATGGTCCCACTGACCTAATCATGCTTAGATCAGTATCCACGTCTGGCCAAATCCAGTTCTGTCCCCCCTCCCTCAAGAGTGAGTCAGGTGTTCCTATAGTTGGAGTGGGGTTTGAAGGGTCAGTCCAGGGTGTTTCTGATCCCAAGCTGTTCGGTGGTTGTGGTTTGCCGCTTGGGCATGTTTGGCTTTTTTTCTTGTTTGTTTCTTTAGAGACCACTAGTGAGTGAGTACATCCCCTGCTTATCTCTCTGAGTTTGTGAGACTTCGCTCAGGAGTATATTCTCCATATCCATCCATTTGCCTGTGAATTTTAGGATATCATTTTTTCTTACTGTTACATAGTATTCCATTGTGTAGATGTACCACAGTTTGTTAATCCATTCTTCAGTTGAGGGACATCTAGGTTGTTTCCAGGTTCTTGCTATTAGAAATAATGCTGCTATGAACATAGTTGAGCTAATACCTTTGGAGTATGAATGTGTCTCTTTAGGGTATATACCCAGAAGTGGTATTGCTGGGTCCTTGGGGAGATTGATTCTCAATTTTCTGAGAAACCTCCATATTGTATTCCAAAGTGGCTGAACAAGCTTACAATCCCACCAACAATGGAGGAGTGTTCCCTTTGCTCCGCATCCTCTCCAGCATAGGCTGTCATCTGTGCCTTTTATCTTAGCCAATCTA
>PVIH01024640.1:7308-22450 GCA_004025045.1 Sigmodon hispidus | reverse complement strand
TTTGTTTCCATGAGTTGGTAGGATTTATTTGAATTTTGATGTTGTTGAACTTGAAATTTATGCCATTGTGGTCTGGTAAAACAAGAGACTCTTTCCCTCTTTTTGTATCAATTGATATTTGCTTTATGACAAATTTAGTGGTCAATTTAAACAAAGTTCCATGTGCTGCTCAGAAATATATATATTCCTTTGCATTTGGGTGGAAGCTTTTGTAGATATCTATTAAATCCATTTGCATCATAACCTCTTTTAGACTCCTACTTCTCTGTTGAGTCTCTGAATAGGTAGACCTATCCAGGGGTGAATGTAGGGTATTGCATTCTCCCACTATTAGAGTAGGAAAGTTGGGTTAGGGTTAATGGTAGTGTTTGGTTAGGATAAGGTGTAAGGGTAGGTTAGGGTTAGGGTTAACGTTAGGTTTAGGTTTAGGTTTAGGGTTAGGGTTAGCGGTAGGGATAGGGGCAGGGTTAGGTTTAGGTTTAGGGTTAGAGTTAGGTTTAGGGTTAGGGTTAGGGTTATGGGTGGGATAGGGGTAGGGTTAGGTTTAGGGTTAGGGTTAGAGTTAGGGTTCGGGTTAGGTTTAATGTTAGTGTTAGGTTTAAGGTTAGGGTTTGGTTTAGGGTTAGGGTTAGGATTAGGGTTAGGTTTAGGTTTCGTTTAGGGGTAGGGGTAGGGTTAGGGTTTGGATCATATCTAGTCAGTGTTCTCTAATCTTCTATCTTTATAGGCATTTCCTGCTTCACGTCATAGAATATTTCCTCTATGATTTATTAAATACATTATCTGTGCCTTTAAGCTGGTATTCCTCTCAATCTGCTCTTTCTATTCTTCTCAAATTAGGTTTTTTCATGGTGTCCCAGATTTCCTGTACATTTTGAATTATTGCTTTTATTGTTTTAGTATTTTCTTTGACCAATAAATCTATTAGAGATACTAAGTCTTCCACTTTATATCAGTAGTTATTCCTGTTTTTTTTTTTTTTTTTAGTTGGTCTATACCCATCTTTGCCTAATTTTGTCCCATTTTTATTGCTTCCATTTCAGTTTTTAGTTCATGGCAGGTTTCTTTCATTTTTTTGGTTTACCTTTTCTTGGTGTTCTTTCCTACATTTGTTCATCTCTTCCAATTTTTTGTTTGTATTCTCTTCTTTTTCTTTAAGGCAATTTTTCATATCTTCTACGAGAGCTTCAATGATCATCATAAAGGAATTTTTGCTGTTGCGTCCGTTCGTTTCCTCTTCAATGTTCAGTTCCCATCTTGTAGTAGTAGGATCACCACTTTCTTCTGGAGTTTCCGTGTTGTTCTTTATATTATTATGTAAATTTTTGCACTGGCACCTGCCCTTTGCTTCACTAGTTTATGATTACGTGGCACCTTGTCAGTTGTGGCACTTGGGCTTGTGTGTCTCCTGTCACCTCTGAACAAAAGGTCTGTTGAATCTCTACCTCTGCTTTGGGCAGGGGACTGATTTTCAAGTCTTCAATCCTCTGTTTGAGCAGTTGGAGGTGGGGAGGCTGTCTAATTTCCCTTTGGAGCAACTTGGGATACCCTGTCTGTCACAGTATCTCTCTGTCTGCTACAGAGTGGGCAGGATACTTTCTACAAAGAGCACCTGGTCCTGGAAACGTATTCTCACTGGGGCACAATTTTCCCTGGTAGAGATTCAGGCACTGAGGCCTGCTGAACCCACTTCACCTGTTGTAGGAGTCTGAGTCTTTCTTTCAGAGTCCTCAGTCCCACTCTCTTTGCCAATTGGAGGCGGGCTGCCATGGAAATTCCATCAGCAGCAGCTGGGGGATCTTTGGCTGTCAGAGGTTATCTCTGTCTGCTACAGAGTGTGTGGGAACATGGTTTACTGAGAGCACCTGGTCCTAGAAACGTATTCTCACTGTGGCACAATTTTCCTTCGTAGAGATTCAGGCACTGGGGCCTGTTGTCTGCTACAGAGTGGGTAGGAAACTTTCTACAGAAAGCACCTGGTCCTGGAAACATATCCTCACTGGGGCACAATTTTCCCTGGTAGAGATTCAGGCACTGGGGCATGTTGAACCCACTTCACCTGTTGGAGGAGTCTGAGTCTTTCTTTCAGAGTCCTCAGTCCCTCTCTCTTTGCCAATTGGAGGCAGGCAGCCATGGAAATTCCATCAGCAGCAGCTGGGGGGACTTTGGCTGTCAGAGGTTATCTCTGTCTGCTACAGAGTGTGTGGAAACATGCTCTACAGAGAACACCTGGTCCCGAAACTGGAACCTGACCAAATCACAATATTCTCTGGCAGAGATTCAGGTGCTGGGGCCTGCTGAACCAACCTCCTGTAGTTTCCTTATAAGACTGCTTTCATTCTATCTCATTAGTTTGGGAAGTAGTGGATTAATTTTTATTAAACTTTAAAATGTCTTTGATTTCTTTCAGAGTTTCTTACTTGAACTTTGGTTGTTCAGTTGTGTGATGTTTCGTTTCCATGAGTTGATTAGATTTATTTGAATTTTGATGTCGTTGAACAAGAACTTTATGCCATTATGGTCTGGTATAAAACAAGAGACTATTTTACTCTTTTTGTATCAATTGATATTTGCTTTATGACCAATTTTGTGGTCAATTTAAACAAAGTTCCATGTGCTGCTCAGAAATATATATGTATTCCTTTGAATTTGGGTGGAAGCTTCTGTAGACATCAATTAAATCCATTTGCATCATAACCTCTTTTATACTCCTTCCTCTCTGTTGAGTCTCTGAATAGGTTGACCTATCCAGGGGTGAAAGTGTGGTATTGCATTCTCCCACTATTAGTGTAGGAGAGTTGGGTTAGGTTTAAGGGTAGTGTTTGGTTAGGATAAGGTGTAAGGGTAGGTTAGCGTTAGGGTTAGGGTTAGCTTTAGGTTTAGGTTTAGGTTTAGTGTTAGGGTTAGGTGTAGGGATAGGGGTAGGGTTAGGCTTAGGTTTAGGGTTAGTCTTAGAGTTAGGGTTAGGGTTAGGTTTAGTGTTAGGGTTAGGTTTAGGGTTAGGGTTTGGGGTAGGGTTAGAGTTTGGGTCATATCTATTCAGTGTTCTGTAATCTTTTATCTATATAGGCAGTTCCTGCTTCAGGTCATAGAAGATATCCTCTATGATTTATGGAAAACATTATCTGTGCCTTTAAGCTTTTATTCCTCTCAATCTATTCTTCTCAAATTAGGTCTTTTTATGGTATCCCAGTTTTCCTGAACATTTTGAATTATTGCTTTTGTTGTTTTAGTATTTTCTTTGACCAATATATCTATTAGAGATACTGAGTCTTCCACTTCATATTAGTAGTTCTTCCTTTTGTTTTTTTAGTTGGTCTTTTCCATCTTTGCCTAATTTTGTCCCGTTTTTATTGCTTCCATTTCAGTTTTTAGTTCATGGCAGGTTTCTTTCATTTTTTTGGTTTACCTTTTCTTGGTGTTCTTTTCTAGATTTGTTCATCTCTTCCAATTTTTTGTTTGTATTTTCTTCTTTTTCTTTAAGGCAATTTTTCATATCTTCTATGAGAGCTTCAATGATCATCATAAAGTAATTTTTGCTGTTGCTTCAGTCTGTTTCCTCTTCAATGTTCAGTTCCCATCTCTGTAGTAGTAGGATCACCAATTCCTTCTGGAGTTTCCTTGTTGTTCTTTATATTATTATGTTAATTTTTGCACTGGCACCTCCCTATTGCTTCACTGGTTCATGATTATGTGGCACCTTGTCAGTTGTGGCACTTGGGCTTGTGTGTCTCCTGTCAACTCTGAACAAAAGGTCTGCTGAGTCTCTACCTCTGCTCTGGGCAGGGGACTGAATTTCAAGTCTTCAATCCTCTGTTTGTGCGGTTGGAGGAGGGTAGGCTGTGTAATTTCCCTTTGGAGCAGCTTGGGATACCTTGTCAGTCAAAGTATCTCTCTGTCTGCTCCAGAGTGGGCGGGAAACTTTCTACAAAGAGCACCTGGTCCTGGAAACGTATTCTCACTGGGGCACAATTTTCCCTGGTAGAGATTCAGGCACTTGGGCCTGTTGTACCCACTTCACCTGTTGGAGGAGTCTGAGTCTTTCTTTCAGAGTTCTTAGTCCATCTCTCTTTGAGAATTGGAGGCAGGTAGCCATGGAAATTCCATCAGCAGCAGCTGGGGGTTCTTTGCCTGGCAGAGGTTATCTCTGTCTGCTACAGAGTGTGTGGAAACATGCTCTACAGATAGCACATGGTCACGAAACTTGAACCCGACCAGATCACAATATTCTCTGGCAGGGATTCAGGTGCTGGGGCCTGCTGAACCTACCTCCTCTAGTTTCCTTATAAGACTGCTTTCATTCTATCTCATTAGTTTGGGAAGTAGTGGATTAATTTTTATTAAACTTTAAAATGTCTTTGATTTCTTTCAGAGTTTCTTACTTGAATTTTGGTAGTTCAGTTGTGTGATGTTTCATTTCCATGAGTTGATTAGATTTCTTTGAATTTTGATGTTGTTGAACAAGAACTTTATGCCATTGTGGTCTTGTATAAAACAAGAGACTATTTCCCTCCTTTTGTATCAATTGATATTTGCTTTATGACCAATTTTGTGGTCAATTTAAACAAAGTTCCATGTGCTGCTCAGAAATATATATATTCCTTTGCATTATGTGGAAGCTTCTGAAGATATCTATTAAATCCATTTGCATCATAACCTCTTTTAGACTCCTACTTCTCTGTTGAGTCTCCTAATAGGTTGTCCTATCCAGGGGTGAAAGTGGGGTATTGCATTCTCCCACTGTTAGGGTAGGAATGTTGTGTTAGTGTTAGGGGTAGTGTTTGGTTAGGATAAGGTGTAAGGGTAGGTTAGGGTTAGGGTTTGCATTAGGTTTAGGTTTAGGTTTATGGTTAGGGTTAGGGGTAGTGTTAGGGGTAGTTATAGGGATAGAGTTAGGGGTGGTGTTTGGATAGGATAAGAAGTAAGGTTAGGTTTGTGTTAGGGTTAGCGTTAGGTTTAGGGTTAGTGTTAGGGTTAGGGTTAGGAGTAGGGATAGGGGTAGATTTAGGGTTAGGTTTAGGATTAGGGTTAGAGATAGGGTTAGGGTTAATTTTAGGGTTAAGTTTAGGGTTAGGGGTAGGGTTAGGGTTTGGGTCATATCTATTCAGTGTTCTGTAGTCTTCTATCTTTATAGGCAGTTCCTGCTTCAGGTCATAGAAGATTTCCTCTGTGATTTATTAAAAACATTATCTGTGCCTTTAAGCTGGTATTCCTCTCAATCTGCTCTTTCTATTATTCTCAAATTACGTCTTTTTATGGTGTCCCTGATTTCCTCAACATTTTGAATTATTGCTTTTATTGTTTTAGTATTTTCTTTGATCAATATATCTATTAGAGATACTGAGTCTTCCACTTCATATCAGTAGTTCTTCCTTTTGTTTTTAGTTGCTCTATGTCCATCTTTGCCTAATTTTGTCACGTTTTTATTGCTTCCATTTCAGTTTTTAGTTCATGGCAGGTTTCTTTCATTTTTTTGGTTTACCTTTTCTTGGTGTTCTTTCGTAGATTTGTTCATCTCTTCCAATTTTTTGTTTGTATTTTCTTCTTTTTCTTTAAGGCAATTTTTCATATCTTCTTTGAGAGCTTCAATGATCACCATAAAAGAAATTTTGCTGTTGCTTCCATCCGTTTCCTCTTCAATGTTCAGTTCCCATCTTGTAGTAGTAAGATCACCAATTTCTTCCGGAGTTTCCTTGTTGTTCTTTGTATTATTATGTAAATTTTTGCTCTGGCACCTGCCCATTGCTTCACTGGTTCATGATTACTTGGCACCTTGTCAGTTATGGCACTTTGGCTTGTGTGTCTCCTGTCACCTCTGAACAAAAGTCTTCTGAATCTCTACCTCTGCTCTGTGCAGGGGACTGAATTTCAAGTCGTCAATCCTTCTCTGTTTGAGCTGTTGGAGGTGTGGAGGCTATGTAATTTCCCTTCGGAGCAGCTTGGGGTACCCTGTCAGTCAATGTATCTCTCTCTCTGTTCCGGAGTCCATGGGAAACTTTCTACAGAGAACACCTTGTCTTGGAAAAGTATCCTCACTGGGGAACTGTTTTCCCTGGTAGGAATTCAGGCACTGGGGCCTGTTGAACCCACTTCTCCTGTCGGAGGAGTCTGAGTCTTTCTTTCAGGGTACTCAGTCCCTCTCTGTTTGCCAATTGGAGGCAGGTAGTCATGCAAATTCCATCAGCAGCAGCTGGATTGACTGTGACTGTCAGAGGTTATCTCTGTCTGCTACAGAGTATGTGGGAACATGCTATACAGAAAGCACCTGGTCCCGAAACTGGAACCCGACAAGAGTGCAATATTCCCTAGTTGGAATTCAGGTGCTGGGGCCTGCTGAACCCACCTCCTCTGTTTTCCTTTTAAGACTGCTTTAATTCTATCTCATTAGATTGGGATGTTGTGGATTAATTTTTATTAACTTTAAAATGTCTTTGATTTCTTTCATAATTTCTTACTTGACCTTTGATTGTTCAGTTGTGTGATGTTTAGTTTCCATGAGTTGGTGTGATTTCTTTGATTTTTGATGTTATTGAACACCAACTTTAGGCCATTGTGGTCTCATATAATACAAGAGACTAATTCTCTTTTTAGTATCTATTGATATTTGTTTTATGACCAATTTTGTGGTCAATTATAAACAAAGTTCCATGTGGTACACAGAAATATATATATTCGTATGCATTTGGCTGGAAGCTTCTCTAGATATCTATTAAATCCATTTGTATCATAATCTCTTTTAGACTTTTTCTTCTCTGTTGAGTCTCTGTATAAGTTGAGCTATCCAGGGGTGAAAGTGGGGTATTGATTTCTCCCACTATTAAGGTAGGAAAGATGGGTTAGGGTTAGGAGTAGTGTTAGGGTTAGTATAACGTGGAAGGGTATGTTAGCGATAGGGTTAGCTTTAGGTTTACGTTTAGGTTTAGGGTTAGTGTTAGAGTTAGGGATATGGTTAGATTTTTATTGTTAGGTTTAAAGTTAGGGTTAGAGTTATGGTTAGGGTTAGGGTTAGATTTAGGGGTAGGCTTAGGGTTGGGTCATATCTATTCGGTGTTCTGTAATCTTCTTCTATCTCTATAGGCTGTTCCTGCTTCAGTTCACAGAAGTTTATGCTTATGATTTTATTGAAAAAATTATATATGCCTTTGAGCTGGTATTCCTCTGAATCTGCTCTTCCTATTATTCTTAAGTTAAATGTTTTTATGGTGTCCCAGATTTCCTGAACATTTTGAGTTATTGCTTTTTTTGTTTTAGTATTTTCTTTGACCAATATATCTATTAGAGATAATGTGTCTTCTACTTCATATCAGTGGTTACACCTTTTTTTTTTTTAGTTTTTCTATTTCTGTCTTTGCCTCATTTTGTGTCTTTTTTACAGATTCCATTTCAGTTTTTAGTTCATGGCATGTTTCTTTCATTTTTTTGGTTTACCATTTCTTGGTTCTCTTTTGGAGATTTGTTCATGTCTTCCAATTATTGTTTCTATTTTCTTCTTTTTCCATAAGGCAATTTTTTATATCTTCTATGAGAGCTTCAATGATCATCATAAAGGAATTTTTGCTGTTGCTTCTGTTTCCTCTTCATTTCTCAGTTACATGTTGTAGTTGTAGGATCCCACTTTCTTCTGGAGTTTCCTTGTTGTTCTTTATATTTTTATATAAATTATTGCACTGGCATCTGCCCATGGCTTCACTGGTTCATGATTATGTGGCACGTTTTCAGTTGTGGCACTTGGGCTTGTGTGTCTCCTGTCACGTCTAAAAAAATGGTCTGCTGAATCTCGACCTCTGCTCTGGGCAGGGAACTGAATTTCAAGTGGTCAATTCTTCTCTGTTTCAGCAGTTGGAGGTGAGGAGGCTGTGCAATATCCCTTCGGAGCAGCTTGGGGTACCCTGTCAGTCAAAGTATCTCTTTCTCAGCTCCAGAGTGGATGGGAAAACTTCTACAGAGAGCACCTGGTCCTGGAAAGATATCCTCATTGGGGAACAATTTTCTCTGGTAGAGATTCAGGCACTGGGGCCTACTGAACACACTTCTACTGTTGGAGGAATCTCAGTCTTTCTTTCAGAGTCCTCAGTCCCTCTTTCTTTGCCAATTGGAGGCCGGGTAGCCATGCAAATTCCATCAGCAGCAGCTGGGTGGACTGTGACTATCAGAGGTTATCTCTGCTACAGAGTGTGGGAACATGCTCAATAGAGAGCACCTGGTTCCAAAACTGGAACCTGACAAGAGCACAATATTCCCTGGCAGGGATTCAGGTGCTGGGACCTGCTGAACCCACTTCCTCTAGTTTCCTTATGAGACTGCTTTCATTCTATCTCTTTAGTTTGGGAAGTTGTGGATTAATTTTTATTAAACTTAAAAAAATCTATTATTTCTTTCAAAATTTCTTACTTGACATTTTGGTTGTTCAGTTGTGTGATGTTTTGTTTCCATGAGTTGGTGTGATTTCTTTGATTTTTGATGTTGTTGAACACGAACTTTAGGCCATTGTGGTCTCATATAATACAAGAGATTAATTCCCTCTTTTTGTGTCTATTGATATTTGATTTTTGACCAATTTTGTGGTCAAATTTAAAGAAAATTCCATGTGGTGCTCAGAAATATATATATTCCTTTGCATTTGGGTGGAAGCTTCTGTAGATATCTATTAAATCCATTTGCATCATAACCTCTTTTAGACTCCTACTTCTCTGTTGAGTCTCTGAATAGGTTGACCTATCCAGGGGTGAAAGTGGGGTATTGTATTCTCCCACTATTAGGGTAGGAAATTTTGTTTAGTGTTAGGTGTAGTGGTAGGGTTAGGAAAAGTTTTAACGTTAGGTTAGGTTTAGGGTTAGCATGAGGTTTAGGTTTGGGGTCAGGGTTACAGTTAGTGGTAGGGTTAGGGTTAGGTTTAGGGTTAAGGTTAGGGTTAGGGTTTGGGTCATATCTATTTGGTGTTTTGTAAACTTATTCTATCTTTATAGGTAGATCCACCTTCATGTCACAGAAGTTTTCATCTATGATTTTATGGAAAACATTATCTGTACCTTTGAGCTGTTATTCCTCTCAATCTGCTCTTCCTATTATTGTCAAATTAGGTCTTTTCATAGTGTCCCTGATTTCCTGAACATTTTCAGGTATTACTTTTGTTGTTTTAGTATTTTCTTTGACCTATATATCTATTAGAGATACTGAGTCTTCCACTTCATATCAGCGTTTCTACCTTTTTTTTTTTTACTTTTTCTATTTTCATCTTTGCCTCTTTTGTTCCTTTTTTATTGCTTCCATTTCAGTTTTCAGTTCATGGCATGTTTCTTTCATTTTTTTGGTTTACCTTTTCTTTTTTTTCTTTCGTAGATTTGTTCATCTCTTCCAATTTTTTGTTTGTATTTTCTTCTTTTTCTTTAAGGCAATTTTTCATAACTTCTATGAGAGCTTCAATGATCATCATAAAGGAATTTTTGCTGATGCTTCTGTCTGTTTCCTCTTCAATGTTCAGTTCCCATCATGTAGTTATATGGTCACCAATTTCTTCAGGAGTTTCCTTTTTGTTCTTTATATTATTATGTAAATTTTTGCACTAATATCTGCCGATGGCTTCATTGGTCATGATTATGTGGCTCCTTGTCAGTTGCAGCACTTGCGCCTGTGTGTCTCCTTTCACCTCTGAACAAAATGTCTGCTGAATCTCTCCCTCTGCTCTGGGCAGGGGACTGAATTTCTCGTGGTCAATCCTTCTCTGAGCAGTTGGAGGTAGAGAGGCTGTGTAATTTCCCTTCAGAGCAGCTTGGGGTACCCTGTCAGTCAAAGTATCTCTCTCTCAGCTCCAGAGTCAGTGGGAAACTTTCTACAGAGTGCACCTGGTCCTGGAAAAGTATCCTCACTGGGGAACAATTTTTTCTGGTAGGGATTCTGGCACTGGGGCCTGTTGAACCCACTTCTCCTATTGGAGGAGTCTGAGTCTTTTTTTCAGACTCCTCAGTCCCTCTCTGTTTGCCAATTGGAGGCAGGTAGCCATGCAAATTCCATCAGCAGCAGCTGGGGGGAATGTGACTGTCAGAGGTTATCTCTGTCTGCTACAGAATGTGTGGGAACATGCTCTAGAGAGAGCACCTGGTCTGGAAACTGGAACTCGACCAGAGTGCAATATTTCCTAGCAGGAATTCAGGTGCTGGGGCCTACTGAACCCACCTCCTGTCTTTTCCTTTTAAGACTGCTTTAATTCTATCTCATTAGATTGGGATGTTGTGGATTAATTTTTATTAAACTTTAAAATGTCTTTGATTTCTTTCATAATTTCTTACTTGACCTTTGATTTTTCAGTTGTGTGATGTTTAGTTTCCATGAGTTGGTGTGATTTCTTTTATTTTTGATGTTGTTGAACACGAACTTTAGGCCATTGTGGTCTTGTATAATACAAGAGACTAATTCCCTCTTTTTGTATCTATTGATATTTGCTTTATGACCAATTTTGTCCTCAATTTTAAACAAAGTTCCATGTAGTGCTCAGAAATATATATATTCCTTTGCATTTGGGTTGAAGCTTCTGTAGATATCTATTAAATCCATTTACATCTAACCTCTTTTAGACTCCTACTTCTCTGTTGAGTCTTTGAATATGTTGACCTATCCAGCGGTGAAAGTGGGGTATTGCATTCTCCCACTATTAGGGTAGGAAAGATGGGATAGTGTTAGGCGTAGTTTTATGGTTAGTATAAGGTGGAAGGGTAGGTTAGTGTTAGCATTAAGTTTACGTTTAGGTTTAGGTTTAGGGTTAGTGTTAGGTTTAGTGTTAGATTTAGGGTTAGGTTTAAAGTTAGGGTTAGAGTTAGGATTAGGGTTAGGGTTAGATTTAGAGGTAGGCTTAGGGTTGGGTCATATCTATTCGGTGTTCTGTAATCTTCTTCTATGTCTATAGGCTGTTCCTGCTTCAGGTCACAGAAGTTTAAGTCTATGATTTTATTGAAAAGATTATCTCTGCCTTTGAGCTGGTATTACTCTGAATCTGCTCTACCTATTATTCTTTAATTAAATCTTTTTATGGTATGCCAGATTTCTTGAACATTTTGGGTTATTGCTTTTTTTGTTTTAGTATTTTCTTTGACCAATATATCTATTAGAGATATTGAGTCTTTCACTTCATATCAGTGGTTCCACCTTTTTTTTTTTTTTAGTTTTTATATTTCCGTCTTTGCCTCATTTTGTGTCTTTTTTACAGATTTCATTTCAGTTTTTAGTTCATGGCATGTTTCTTTCATTTTTTTCGTTTATGTTTTCTTTTTTTTCTTTCGTAGATTTGTTCATCTCTTCCAATTTTTTGTTTGTATTTTCTTCTTTTTCTTTAAGTCAATTTTTCATATCTTTTATGAGAGCTTCAATGATCATCATAAAGGAATTTTTGCTGTTTCTTCCGTCCTTTTCCTCTTCATTGCTCAGTTCCCATCATGTAGTTATATGATCACCAATTTCTTCAGGAGTTTCCTTGTTGTTCTTTATATTATTATGAAAATTTTTGCACTAATGTCTGCCCATGGCATCATTGGTTATGATTATGTGGCTCCTTGTCAGTTGCAGCACTTGGGCCTGAGTGTCTCCTTTCACCTCTGAGCAAAATGTCTGCTGATTCTCTCCCTCTACTCTGGGTAGGGGACTGAATTTCTCATGGTCAATCCTTCTCTGTTTGAGCAGTTGGAGGTAGGGAGGCTGTGTAATTTCCCTTCAGAGCAGCTTGGGGTACCCTGTCAGTCAAAGTATCTCTCAGCTCCAGAGTCAGTGGGAAACTTTCTACAGAGAGCACCTGGTCCTGGAAAAGTACCCTCACTGGGGAACAATTTTTTCTGGTAAGGATTCTGGCACTGAGGCCTGTTGAACCCACTTCTCCTATTGGAGGAGTCTGAGTCTTTTTTCAGACTCCTCAGTCCCTCTCTATTTGCCAATTGGAGGCAGGTAGCCATGCAAATTCCATCAGCAGCAGCTGGGGGGACTGTGACTGTCAGAGGTTAGCTCTGTCTGCTACAGAGTGTGTGGGAACATGCTCTACAGAGAGCACCTGGTCTGGAACCTGGAACCCGACCAGAGAGCAATATTCCCTAGCAGGAATTTAGGTGCTGGTGCCTGCTGAACCCACCTCCTCTGTTTTCCTTTTAAGACTGCTTTAATTCTATCTCATTAGGTTGGGATGTTGTGGATTAATTTTTATTAAACTTTAAAATGTCTTTGATTTCTTTCATAATTTCTTACTTGACCTTTGATTGTTCAGTTGTGTGATGTTTAGTTTCCATGAGTTGGTGTGAATTCTTTTATTTTTGATGTTATTGAACATGAACTTTAGGTCATTGTGGTCTCATGTAATACAAGAGACTAATTCCCTCTTTTTATATCTATTGATATTTGCATTATGACCAATTTTGTGGTCAATTTTAAACAAAGTTCCATGTGGTGCACAGAAATATATATATTCCTTTGCATTTGGGTGGAAGCTTCTCTACATATCTATTAAATGCATTTGCATCATAACCTCTTTTAGACTCCTACTTCTCTGTTGAGTCTCTGCATAGGTTGACCTATCCAGGGGTGAAAGTGGGGTATTGCATTCTCCCACTATTAGGGTAGGAAAGATGGGTTAGGTTTAGGCATAGCGTTAGGGTTAGTATAAGTTGAAGGGTAGGTTAGGTTTAGCATTAGGTTTAAGTTTAGGTTTAGGGTTAGTGTTAGTGTTAGGGTTAGGGTTAGATTTAGGGTTAGGTTTAAAGTTAGGGTTAGAGTTAGGGTTAGGGTTATGGTTAGATTTATGGGTAGGCTGAGGGTTGGGTCATATCTATTCGGTGTTCTGTAATCTTCTTCTATCTCTATAGGCTGCTCCTGCTTCAGGTCACAGAAGTTTATGCTTATGATTTTATTGAAAAGATTATATATGCCTTTGAGCTGGTATTCCTCTCAATCTGCTCTTCCTATTATTCTTTAATTAAATGTTTTTATGGTGTCCCAGATTTCCTGAACATTTTGAGTTATTGCTTTTTTTGTTTTAGTATTTTCTTTGACCGATATATCTATTAGAGATACTGAGTCTTCTACTTCATATCAGTGGTTCCACCTTTTTTTTTTTAGTTTTTCTATTTCAGTCTTTGCCTCATTTTGTGTCTTTTTTATTGCTTCCATTTCAGTTTTTAGTTCATTGCATGTTTATTTCATTTTTTTGGTTTACCATTTCTTGGTTTTCTTTCGGAGATTTGTTCATGTCTTGCAATTATTGTTTGTATTTTCTTCTTTTTCCATAAGGAAATTTTTTATTTCTTTTATGAGAGCTTCAATGATCATCATAAAGGAATTTTTGCTGTTGCTTCTGTTTCCTCTTCATTTCTAAGTTACATTTTGTAGTTGTAGGATCCCAATTTCTTCAGGAGTTTCCTTGTTGTTCTTTATATTTTTATATAAATTTTTGCACTGGCATCTGCCCATGGCTTTACTGGTTCATGATTATGTGGCACATTTTCAGTTGTGGCACTTGGGCTTGTGTGTCTCCTGTCACCTCTGAACAAAAGGTCTGCTGAATCTCTACCTCTGCTCTGGGCAGGGGACTGAATTTCAAGTGGTCAATCCTTCTCTGTTTCAGCAGTTGGAGGTGAGGAGGCTGTGCAATATCCCTTCGGAGCAGCTTGGGGTACCCTTTCAGTCAAAGTATCACTCTCTCTTCAGCAGAGTGGATGGGAAAACTTCTACAGAGAGCACTTGGTCCTTGGAAAGATATCCTCATTGGGGAACAATTTTCTCTGGTAGAAATTCAGGCACTGGGGACTGCTGAACACACTTCTACTGTTGGAGGAATCTCAGTCTTTCTTTCAGAGTCCTCAGTCCCACTTTCTTTGACAATGGAGGCCGGGTAGCCATGCAAATTCCATCAGCAGCAGCTGGGTGGACTGTGACTGTTAGAGGTTATCTCTGTCTGCTACAGAGTGTGGGATAATGCTCAATAGAGAGCACCTGGTTCCAAAACTGGAACCTGACTAGAGCACAATATTCCCTGGCAGGGATTCAGGTGCTGGGGCTTGCTGAACCCACCTCCTCTAGTTTCCTTATAAGACTGCTTTCATTCTATCTCATTAGTTTGGGAAGTTGTGGATTAATTTTTATTAAACTTTAAAAAATCTATTATTTCTTTCAAAATTTCTTACTTGACATTTTGGTTGTTCAGTTGTGTGATGTTTAGTTTCCATGAGTTGATGTGATTTATTTGATTTTTGATGTTGTTGAACACGAACTTTAGGCCATTGTGGTCTCATATAATACAAGAGACTAATTCTGTCTTTTTGTATCTATTGATATTTGCTTTATGACCAATTTTGTGGTCAATTTTAAAGAAAGTTCCATGTGGTGCTCAGAAATATATATATTCCTTTGCATTTGGGTGGAAGCTTCTGTAGATATCTATTAAATCCATTTGCATCATAACCTCTTTTAGACTCCACTTCTCTGTTGAGTCTCTGAATAGGTTGACCTATCCAGGGGTGAAAGTGGGGTATTGTATTCTCCCACTATTAGGGTAGGAAATTTTGTTTAGGGTTAGGTGTAGGTTAGGGTTAGGAAAAGGTTTAAGGGTAGGTTAGGTTTAGGGTTAGCATTAGGTTTAGGTTTAGGGTTAGGGTTACAGTTACTGGTAGGGTTATGGTTAGGGATAGGTTTAGGGTTAAGGTTAGGATTAGGGTTTGGGTCATATCTATTTGGTGTTTTGTAAAATTATTCTATCTTTATAGGTAGATCCACCTTCATGTCACAGAAGTTTTCATCTATGATTTTATGGACAACATAATCTGTACCTTTGAGCTGTTATTCCTCTCAATCTGCTCTTCCTATTATTGTCAAATTAGGTCTTTTCATGGTGTCCCTGATTTCCTGAACATTTTCAGTTATTGCTTTTTTTGTTTTAGTATTTTCTTTGACCTATATATCTATTAGAGATTCTGAGTCTTCCACTTCATATCAGCGGTTCTACCTTTTTTTTTTTTTTTTTTTTTTTTTTTTTTTTTTTTTTTTTTTTTTTTTTTTTTTTTTTTTTTTTTTTTTTTTTTTTTTTTTTTTTTTTTTTTTTTTTTTTTTTTTTTTTTTTTTTTTTTTTTTTTTTTTTTTTTTTTTTTTTTTTTTTTTTTTTTTTTTTTTTTTTTTT
>PVIH01024639.1:9715-22441 GCA_004025045.1 Sigmodon hispidus | reverse complement strand
AAAAAAAAAAAAAAAGAATTTCTACAGTGATATTCTGGATGTTTTGATCTTATACCTGTTGTTTTCTCTCATGGGATAGTGACTAATTGAACTCCCTTTCTTCTCTCATGAAGAACGGCTATGGTTTGGGGCACATGAGTCAAATCTCCCAATAGTATTTTATGGCCATATTGTAAATTTCAGCTTGCACAATATTATCTCAGAATAAGTGAACTCAGAATGCACTTGTGTGTGTAGGTGTGTGTGTGTGTGTGTATGTGTGTGTGTGTATGTTCACAACATTTATATTCTCCAGACCTATTCATGGCAAATGTGTTTCTGGTTTACACTTCCTTTACTTTGATCTTTCCCACTTGTTCTTAATAAGAAGGAGGTTTCTAGGAGGTTTTGGAGAGTTGTTTCTACTTTTGTCCTAGGAACATAAAACCATGTGTGTAATATGTGTATACCTACATATGCAATGATAGACATATATGTGCATATATGTTTATATTAGGTTTGCATAAGTACAATCTGCATTGTTGTTGGTCTATGTTGTATGCTTCAGATAACTCTGATAGCTCTAAGGGTATTTTGTAGACAGTAGTAGTGATAATGATAATGGAAATGATAACAATAAAAAGCTAATTTTAAGAGATTGTGTGTTTTAGATATTGTTCTTAGTATTAAATTTTTATGACACCTAGTGAAACAGGTACTTGAAATTCTTCTTGGTCCTTACATGTGTGTCTTAAAGAAGTGCAAGTGCTTTTTTGTTTTTTAGAAAGGTCTTTTCTTATTACATACAGAGAGTTATTGGCTATGGCCTGGGGAGATGTTGTAGTGTGTAAAGTGCATGCCGTGTAAGCATGAAGACCTGAGTCTGAATGCCCAGCACTCACAGAAAAGCTTCACACAGTGATGTGCATCTATAACCACCACTAGCTTCATTTTTCAAACAAAGGTAATGACACAAAGAGATTTTTCTGGTTACCTAGACAGAGAATTGCAGAGATGGCTGTCCGTACCTCTTAATTTGCATTGAAAAGATATAGTCTACAGAAAATAAGACCTCATTTTGCATGAGATAAAGCTGACTCCTGATAAGATGCAGCTCATTCCCCAGTGGTGGTGGGCCTGATCGAGTACTTACAGAGGAGAACCACATGTGGATTTAGATAATTGGCAACCTTGGGCAATAGTGCTCATGCATTATATCGGAGGAGCCAAGTAGGGCACGATGGTATCTTTGGAGACCTATTATCTTCTCTAGGGCTTCTTTTCTTCTATTGTTTTGTATTAAGCTACACATATATGAGAAAGATCTAGCATCCTTTATCATTTCCCATATCTCCTTTTTATTTCCTGTATCTCTTTTATAATATGCTTAATGACATGCCTAAGAATTTGAGAAAGAAAATTGAGGTGTGTCTGTTACATAAAGTTCAAAACCACTAAAACTCACTTTTGGCCATACAGGTCAGAAAAGTAGTTATTTTAGAATAGGGTAACCTTATGACAGCCCCCAAGGAGTTTCTGGGAACATCAATTCCATAGTATATTACAAAGTCTGATCTAATAGCATCACCCTGAATGTAGACATATATGAAAATCCTTCTAGTTATATCCTTCATATTTATACTTTCCCTTGTGGAGATAACATTTCAATACAAAATAATAAAAAATGGAATAATCTAAATTGCCCTATAGTAATATTGTAGAAGCTGTTCCAGGGATACCAGGGGAGAGAAATAGAGACACTCAAGTCAGATTTAAAAGAAAACTCAATTGAGAATTTAGAGATCTAGATAGCTTTTAAACATTAAGAATCAGCTGTTACTTCTAAGAAGATATAATTGCTTATATTGGGTGAACATTAATTTTATCACTCTTAATTTCTTCTATATTTCTTTGATTTTTATTTTTATCTCTATTCCCCTTTAGAATTTATGTGTTTGCTTTGCCTTCATTTGATCCTGGCTCTGCCTTTTCAAACTGTTGTTGTTCTTGCTGCTGCTGCTGCCGCCACTGCCGCCACCGCCGCCTCTCCCAAGTTCAGAAAGATTTACAAATGTTTGGGCTGAGAAACAAAGACAGAAAATGGGGGACATAGTCTGGTTTGTTGCAAACACTTTTTCCTGCCAAGCTGTGGGGAATGGTATTTGGGCCAGTTTTGCTTTTCTAATTGAAACCATAGCTTCTTGGATTGCCTTTGGATTGTGAACCTCAGGGTCTACCACCCTCCAAGAGCCATTTCATGCTGGGACACGGTGTACCAGGATTCTTACTTTGTATTATGAAGAATGGCAGAGCTCCATCCATAATCAGTTTGGATAACTTTGAAAGGGTAGTAGCAAACCTCTAATCTTCTATAACTTTTATACTTTCCACTACTTTCTTACTGCTTCCTCCCAGCTGTTTTTGACAGGTTTTTTTGTATCTAATGCCACTCTAAGCATTTTGCATGCATTAGTTCATTTAATTCTTACTAACTCTTAATGCTGCGATTGTTATTGCCCTTTATCGACAAATTATCTGGCACAGGGAGAAAGAAGTCAGTTGGCCAGCATCAAAAAGCTGATTCCAGAACCTCAGCTCTTATCTTTCTACTATTTAGGTAAAATTGATTTTCTGCTGAGGTGATTGTCCAAAGTTCCTGATCCAGCTCCTATTTTTCCATCACTGTTACCTCCACCTTGCAGGGAATGTACAATAAAAATATTCTTTTTGTTAGTTTTTAAAATGATGTTGTCTAACATAGCTCAGGCTGCTCTTGAATTCTATATCGCAAAGGCTGGTGTTGAACCTGGTATATAGTCAAGGATGACCTTGAACTTTTGATATTCTTGTCTCTGATTTCTGAGTGCTAGGATTATAAGTCTGTTCCAAAATGCATGGTTTATGCAGTGCATGGAAACCAGTGCATACTTGCAGAATAATATATGCTAGGCAGGTATACAATAAACTGAATACACTCCCAGAGCCTAAAAAAAACCCTTTTATATATGAATGGCAAAAGTCCAAACATTTAATGGCTGTCTGTTATATATCAGTTACAAAGCTGGGTCACTTTACACAGTTATTGCATTCAATCATTGGAATTCTCTGTGAAATTCATAGTTACCCTCATTTTACAGTCAGTGAAATTGAGGCCTGTCTTAGCAACTTGTTTAGGTTTTTATTATTAATAAGAGATGGGACTAGTACTTGGGTATAGATAATTTAACTCTAGTTCTACAGCACACCTCAGATAATCTGTCTCAGTATTATGCATCCCATCCTTTATTGTATTTGAGTGTTATACCTGTGCTGCTTCTCATGTTATCTCAATCCTCAGGAGAAGAAGCTATGACCCACTGTAATTACTAGTAAATATTCAGTGAACTGAATGGCTTTTTAACCATTGTTGTATAAAAAGCTTTAATTTAGTCATTTCCTATGAGGTTTTGAATCTGCTTCATTATTTTCCTCTTAACAGCTATGACTAGACTAGATCGTTAAACTGCATCATTAAATTGCTATTTTATGTCCCATGGTTTCTTGTAGAAATTTCACTCCTTGATTGATTAAACAAATATTTGTTAAGTATATATTATGGGACATTAACTATGACAAGCCCTTAGAAAAGAAGGCAGAGCAGAACAAAGTCTGCAGAGCACAGGCCATGTGTTCAAGACACCTACCATTTAACTTGAGGGAAAGCCACATGCAGAAAGATTCCTGGAAATGTGGTTCCAGTCTTCTAAGAAATGGGTGAAAAGGTTTGTGGGGGAGACTTTATCCAATTTTCCCCAAAGAAGAGGAAGAAAATGAGGAACTGCTAGTTCCAAATTAATGAAAATAAAAATATGATCTCCTCCATAGTCTGAGCTTCACTCATGAAAAATTTTCTATGTTAACAGATACTGGAAATTTCATAGAGAAGCAAAGTGGAGGCTCCATAGTGATGGAAACTGGAGGCTTTGTGCAGACAGGAAGTGGAGGCTGAAAAGAGGAAGGAGTGGAGGTATTTGGAGAATAAGAAGTAAAGGTGTTGTGAGGAAGAAATGGAGTCTTGAAAGAAATTGGAGACTTTGTAGAGGGAAGTCTCAATCTGAGGGGACTCTAGGGACCTTATAAAAGAGCCTATGGTCTTTAATGCATCATTGGTACTCTCTAGTCCAGTATTAGCTTTTTGTTCATATGAGCCTGATCTAAAGTTTAGGCTTTCATTTGTATTTTCTTTCAGCCTTGATTTCTACCTGAAACTGCCTTCTTCTTGTAGTGTGCCTCATTTACATTCTTCAAGAAAGCATGAGTATAACTAATATCACTGATTATTACTGTCAAGCTGCACCATTGACTGCTTGCTAGCCAGTACTTAGGCTGCATTGGAATCTGAAATTCACCCTTGGTCCAATGAACTATCACACAAGAAGAAACAGGAACATATGGTCCTAAAACCTGACTCTTAAAATGTCACTCTCCAGTACCTATGTCTTTCCTGGGATGTACTAGATTGGCTGTAGCAGCTATTTTATCCAGGAAAGTGGCATGGTAGGCTTGATCACTGGCCTAGAAAATGATTTTAATATGTAGAGAAATAATGTAACATATAATAAGTGAAAAAACTGGGAAATTCCACCAATTAGTCTCTTCACATGTCTCTTGATTGTTCCCTGCACACCTTGCTTTGGAGTTGTTTGGCTGTGTTTTATCATGCTTATAGTGTCATACCCTAGAACTTCATCTTCCCCTCACTGTGAGCAGTTCAAAATACTATTTCAGTATTTAGGGATTATTTATGTTTCCTCCCCAGCAAATGTTGGCTGCTAGCAAATACTCTCATAGGCATTTATAGATAACTTCGTTCCTCTTCAATCCACTCTGTGCTTGCTAGTTTTATGTCTGCTTGCTACAAGCTCAAGTAGAAAGCGGGAACATTGATTGAGAAAATGCTCTACCAGTTTGGCCTGTCGGCAGTTCCCTGGTGCATTTTCATAATTAGTGATTGATGTGGACTGACCCAACTCATTGTGATTGGTGTCACTCCTGAGTTGGCGGTCCTTGATGCTATAAAAAAGCAAGTTGAGCAAACCACAAGGAGCAAACAGTAAACATCTATCCTCTACGGCCTCTGCATGAGTTCCTGTTTCCAGGTTCCTGCCCTGACTTCCTTGGATGGTGAGCTATAAGTTGCAAGATGAAATAACTCTTTCCTCCCCTAGCTGTTTCTTGGTCATGCTCTTTAGCAGAGCAATAAAAACTGCAACTTAGACACAGCCGTGTGGCTCTCTCTGGTATAAGAGTTTGTGTTAACAGAGAATCTACTGGTCTTGTCACTCAAAGAGTCTGTGATCAGAATTCATGAAAAAAAATGGTATCTTTAGTTATACTGACATTTACCATTTTCTTCAACTGCAAATAAAGAAACAAATCTGGGGTTTTAGTTATCCCTGTGATTAGTTACCACTATCATAAATAATAAGTATTTCTGTACAATATTATAGTTCTGGAAATATCTCAGAATATGCTTCAAATTTATGGTGGTGTAACTCACAACTAGACCTTATTATGCAAAGTATTTATAAATAAGCATATTCATTACTCTATTAAAATTTGCTCTTCAGTATTTGGATAACTGTATTTTAATATAACTGGTTTACTTTATAATCCTATATTTCTTATGTAGTACAAAGAATGATTCCTGGAAGGGATCCATAGCCTTCATACTTCTAACAGGATCACCACACAGAAAATATCACTAATCCCCACTCAAAGGCATTATTCTGATACACTACCCATCATGGAGGCTGCTGTACACTCTAGGCTCATCAAGTCACTGGCAATTCTATGCTTTATATTAGTCTGAAAAAAAGAGAAGGCATGCAGCTGAAATTGTGAAGTGCTCCTGGGCTGGGTAAATCAGCTGATCTGTAGTCAAAGGACAAAGCTATTGAAGGAGAAGAAGAGCAACTTAAGGCAGAGCTTCGGAGGTCTTTAATTAAAGCCACCCGCTATGCACATCCCATGGTGTGTTTAGGGATGTGCTCCACAGAGTGCAGTTCTTCTTGTCTGGTATTAGTAAGCCACACGTGTTTTGCGTTATGGAATAATACGAGACCTTAGTTTGATGATTCCGTCTCCTTGCTTAAAAGGAAGTCGAATGGGCAATTTTTATGTAGAAGCTAAAGTCTGAGTGAGTCCTGTTGATTTATAGGGCATTTGATATCACTGGAGTGTATTTATGCTGAGTTAGCCAGACTTCCCCCACTGGGTATCCAAGTAAAGGAAGCTTCTGGGTAGATGAGATGAAGGAATCAATTTCGAGCAGAAATGGTCACTGAGGCCATGAACTGGGGTAATTTGAGAAGCCCTCATGGATATCATTTTGTTAGGATCCTCAGCCCCTGCCATTTCAAGATAGACATTCATGAGGGTCTCTCCATACCTGTAATCAGGACTACTGACTCCTCCCTGTTATAATCACAGGCAATTCATCACCTGTTCTGCTGGTTTGGAATTTACCAACACTTTAGCAGATGAAAGTTGGCTTGAAGGCTATTGAGCAAAGAACACACATTTGGAGTAAGGAGACTGTGGTTCTAACTTGTACTGTTCTGGTGGCAGCTGGGTGAGCTTGGATGAACCATGTGGCCTCTGAGCACCTTACTTTCATCATCTCTTGTGTAAATCTCATGTTAAGTTTCCTGTTTAGAGTTCTCATGATCATGAGTTAATATGGAAACACTTGGAGATGAGCCCAAGTTGATGAAAAGCAGCAAGAGAACCTCATAAGATACCCATGTGCTCCATCACTTGTGCTTCCTAGTAATTTCAGCTTGCTGTCTTTCTACTATGCGTTCATAAAAAGAAACAGAATCAGAGGGGCTGAAGTTGTTTCCATGCCTGGACTAATGATAGTGATTATCTGCCAAGGTGCAAGGGAAAAATTTTAATTTTATGTTTGCTTAGAAGAGGCTCTGTGTCGGTTTTCATCTACCCTGAGCTCCAGGCACAGAGGTGAGGAAGACTGCTAGGCTTCTTTTTATTCATGGGTCTATTTTAGTCACCTCACTTATCTTTTGTACAATGGGAAGAACATTGATAAAAAAGGGAAGAGCCAAATAGAGTTCCCTTCTTTGAGTCATCTTGCCACTATTTTCCTCAGCAGCTGGCTTCCCCAGTGCGTTAGCTACTTTTCTCACTGCTGGGGCCAAATATACGTAACAAAAGCAACTGAAGGAAGAGATGGCTTATTTTGGCTCCCAGTTTGATGGGCAGGAGCATGAAGCAGCTGCTCACATTGTGTCTGTCATCAGGAAGCAAAAAAAAAAAAAAAAGTGAATGTGATATCACCCACATTTAGGGTAGGTATTCCCACATCGGTCACAACGTGTTGAAAATGCCCTCATATGCACACCCAAAGTTGTTTTCCTGTGGTGATTCTAACATGGAGATTAACCATGTCATAACGCTTCTATGAGTTAGGATCCCAGGGCTTTGGGAAGCAATAGAGAAGGTTTGGGATAGTGAAGTTCTAAAAGGAATGTTTAAAGATTAGCTGCCACAGCAATAGCTCTTCCTCCCAAGCCCACCACCACACTCATTTTTACCACCTTCCCCAGCTCATCCTGGATGAGAGAACATCAGTTAAACACAGACAACTGGTGCTGAGACAAACCAAAATGACTTGTTCTAAGGCACAACTGAGTCTAAAGCTCATTCCCATAGCCACTATGCCATATTTGATAGCTTCACTATTGGACAATGTATGACAAATGCATTAACAAATGAATAAAAAAATAGATGCTAGTGTGTGACAGAAAAAGTTTAAAGGTCACAGTAATAGATTTTCTGAGGTATGATTTCTTCTTCTATTGTCCTTCACTGCCCTTCCCAAAGCTCTTAAAGCACTGTTGCTGTGTTTTATTAAGTCTGGACTCAGAGTTTAGTCGATTTACTTGCCTCGTCATTGAAGCCCTTTTCTAAGCTCTACCATGCTTCTACAAAGGAGTTCTTTGTTTGTTTGTTTACTTTTTGACCTTTCGAGACAGTCTAAGTAAGCCTGGTTGACCCAGATATCTCCATGTACAACTAGCTGACCTTGGACTCCCAGTGATCTTTATGCTTCTGCCTCCCAAGGGCTGCGATTATACACATGGGCCACAAACCCAGCCTAATTCAAGGGTTCTTAGATCAGAGTCTAAAGTCATGTTTGGCTGGTAGCTAGGGCAGACAAAACTGAGATCTTCACTGGATTTTTGGGAGATGTTTAGAGACAAATAGGGACCTACTTCCTGAGAGGTAAGAGAGTAAAACGCCTAGTGGGGACATGAGGTACATTTTGTTACCTCTCATCTTGGCCTGACAGAGACAGGGACTCTTGTAATTTTGAGTTGCTCAGGCTGAGGATGTCTCAGTTTGAGGATGTCTGCCCTTGGGAAGATCTGTTAACATTAAAATGAAGTGCATGCATGGACCCATGGAAGTTTGAACTATTACTATATAGAGATGTTCCCACATTGAGTAGTTTGAACCTGCGTAGATAAACAATAATAACTCTGTAAACCTGGAATCCCAAATAGGACTCAGCAGAGAGGAAGGAGAGCCAAGCTCCTCCAGTGCTCCTTGCCTCCATATTGAGGATTTGTTGATTGAAACAAGAAGTGAATGCCCCAGAGAAGAGGAGCAGTTGCAGCTGGCAGAAGCAACCTGCTATTGAAACTGATAATGCCATTTTAATTAGGCTAAAGCATGAATGAGAGCTCCATTAAGACCTTCTTCTTGGCTCTCTGGGTCACTGGGTGAGAGAATGTGCTCCTTTTATGTGGTTTGCCAAAGCCCACCAGCTGCTACCTTGCAGGAGGGTTACATCTGAGTCACTGGTTTCCAAAAGGGTGACAAGTAGGCTGTGTGTGGCTGAATGCGAGGGGCCTGTCTTTCTTTGGTGTTGCCAGCTTTGGCCTGGACGACAGCCATCATGGCAATGGCCCTGATTTGTAAACGAGTTGGAAGTTTCAAGAAGTTATTATGGGAGTAGACCGGGGAAAAAGGGAAAACCAAATAGTGTGGAGGAAAAGAGCGAGGAGACCAGATTGGGTCTGTAGAGGCCCAAGAAGCCAGTTTTCCTGATCTCACTATCCAGATGAATACTTTATAAGCTAATGTATCCTGTGCATGGAATCAATTGTTGATGAAGTCAGTGATAATGATAAAATGACATAAAAATAATGAAAGCTTCTAACCTATTTTTTCCCTAGAAAATGTGCTGGTGGAAGTGTATCACAGAGGGGAATTCACTTAGTCTTCTCTCTAACATGGGCTAGCTAATATGAGCTCTTCTATTAGCCTCGTGGCAGAAGTAAAGAAAAGGTAGCATAGACAAGTAACTTACTCTGACAAGTCAGCAAACTAGAATCCAGAGCCAAAGACTTGGGCATTCAAGACAATGAATCTCAGACAAGTTGCCCAGTAAACTTTGAGAGACCATCCTTCATAGAGAAGCCTCAAACTCTACTTTCTGAGGGCAGAAGATACATATATCATAACCATTGTGGGATCTGGCACAAATCCATTTCAGGCCTGTTATGGCCTTTGCATTCTTTTAGTACTTGTTGACTTATTGAGAAAGTCTGTTGTCTTGAGACAGGGTCCCATATAGACTAGGCTAGCCTTGAACTCAGTACTTAGTCAAGGTTAGCATTGAACTGATGATCCTTCTGTCTCCACCATTTGAGACCTGGGATCCTGGAATTAGATAGATATGTGCCACCACACCCAAGTAGTTCATTGAGCTTTGAAGAGGCAGTTAAATGTGTAACCAAGGTATGAAACATTGTTATATGTGATTTAATAAATAAATGTTTACACTTGTATTCATTCATTCAGTAAATGAGCATCCACTGTACCAGGCACTGAGCTCTAGCTATTAAGAAAGTTTTTTTAAATGAGTGTGATGTGGATTTTGCCCATTAAAAATGCATGCTTTGATGACATATGACTACAGATATGTGTACTTATATCCACACAGATCACTTTAGCATTGCCTCCCAGTTCTCCTCCTTACTGTCTGGGTATCTTGTAAGGCTAGGACTTAACACATTTCACATGGTTTCATAGTGGTGTTTTGTGTATTTGTGTAGGCGCAATAATTGATTATCAGCCACCTGAGGCTAGCTCCATCAGGAATTTGCATTTTAGTGTTTCTCCAGATGACCCCCAGGCATGTTCAAGTTTATAAAGCACTGCTAAGGTATGGAACCCAGGTTCTGTCATGTGTGAGTGCTCAACAAATAATCTTTGAATGATTGCATCCATAAATTACTGACACTGAATGGGGGAAGTGGGTTGCTTTTACTAGGTCTGGGCAGAACTCCAGATTTTCATTTTGCCAAGTCTGAGGAGACTATGAGGAGGTGGAGTCATGTTTCATTCCTTCTGAAAAAAAAATTGGTTGGATGCATTTAAATGGCTAGAAAGATACACTCCACCAGTGTTAATGTGGGAAATGGTGAGCAACTGAGCACATGACCTGATGGGAACCAAATGAATGAGCCAGATCTTAATGAAGGCCAGGAGATAAACCAGGGCAGGGTGATGAGTTCACAAGAGGGTCTGAGAACTCCTAGCAGATGGCTTGGGGCAAGATGTGAAAGCCACAAGTTTACAAGACTGTGTACTTGAAACTCTGGTTCCAGGGACTTCTCGAAAATTCAATCCTCCTTCCCTCTTTTTGCAAACATAAGTGGTCCAGCCTTGCTTTCAATCTATTTTAAATTAATTTTTTCCTTTCACATTTTCCTTTCCTTTCTCTTCCTTTAGCTTTCTTCTTCCTTCTCCAGTCTTTCCCTTCTGTCTTTCCAAGAGAGTGTCATTGTCCAGATTTTGATGAGAGCTCGAGCTACCCTGTGGCATGACATTTGTCAAGGGCAAGGGTGTGGGGGCCTTTATGAGTAATCAGCAGCTGTTTTTGGAGTCATGGTTCTAAGGAATCTCCCTCCCTCAATAGTGTGATCATCTCCCCCTCTGAACATCTTCTTCCTTCTTCTCCCCCCAAAAGACTTGCATAAGAGCAGTTGGCTTCATATAATCAAATACAGATTGGCACCGTGAACTACATAAACAAGAGGCATTTAATAGACTGCGGAGAGTTCTGGCAGTGAGAGGAACAGTAGCAGCCAAGGAGACACATATGGCTGGCTTAGCAGCATCCTGGACTCATAGGAAGAGGATCCCTGCTTTTAATCCCTGGGTAGGAGAGGAGAGGACATGGGGTGAAGGAGGGGTTAGAAATGAGGGTGGCTCGGCATCCCAAGAAAACTGTTATGCCCAGATTTTCCAAGTACAATGCTTAGATATTTTTAATGAACATTTACATGGTACTGATTCTGGGCTAGACACCATTCTGAAAGCCCTTCACATATTTCACAAGTTTTATTAAGGTATAAGAATTTGGATACCATGACACTTACCTGCTGTAAGCAAACATTCAATCATTGTAAAAGTACATTTCCAAAGCCGTTCTACCATCATTACATTACACTGACTGGGAAATATTTCCTCCCCTCGCTTCCATCTACAATGAATCTCCAGTCCTACCTCACAACCCCAGGCAATCATTCATTTCCTTTTTGCCTCTCTGAGTGTGCCCTTTTGGAATAGCCATATAAGTGGCAGGGAATATGTGTGTGTTCTTTTAGGAGTGTGTCTGCTGTTTGTTTCTTCTTATTGCCAACTTGTGTTCTGGTCTGTGGGCCTAGAAGGCACATTTCTTGTATCAGTTCATACTGATAGCCCCTGAGCTCTAGGTGAGGAAGCTGAGATCCAATTCACGGTTTGGAAGGTATTGATTTAAACCTGGGGAATCTGACCTTAGAGCCTGTGCTCTCAGAACTCGTGTTCTGCTGCCTCTCCATGTGATTCACTCCCAGTTGGGGAGTCTCTTTCATAGAATGGCCACTGTGTTTCTAAAGAAGGTATGACTTAATTTGTGCAATCTGGTAATGTTCTCTCTGTGTGTTTTTTCGTTTGTGCAAATGTAGACACGTGTGTAAGGTAGCACTCAGATGGAGGTCAGATTCTCTCTCTCCCTGTATGTGTGTGCTTTCATGTGTGCAAATGAAGGCACATGTACATTCATATGGAGGTCCGAAGATAATCTTGGGTGTCCAAAGACTCTCCTGTCTCTGGCTCCCATCCTGATGCAGGAGTGCTGGGATTACAGATATATACTACTGCATCTGGCTTGATGTGGGTGATGAAGATCTGAACTCTGGCCGCCATGCTTGCACCATTGTCCCAGCTCCTGATAGTTTTCTCTTCAGTGTTTATGTGCTGACCACTCAGGCACTGAGAGCAATTGAGACAAGTTCTTACCATCAAGGAATGTAGTGTTTTGTTTGACAGAGAAGATTCATATGCATATGATAATGTGGATGTGTTAGGGCCACATAAAATCATAATAATCCAATGACTAAACACACAATACTGGTATCATAACTTAAATAAATGATGTCAGTGAGAAAAGCTGAGAACTTTTCATGGGAGGTGGCTTTGAGGTAGTTCCAGCCTCTTGTCTTAATCAATCCCAAATTCTAGGAGTGGAGACTTCAATTATTTCATGATTAATTCTCTCTCTCTCTCTCTCCCTCTCTCTCTCTCTCCCTCCCTCCCTCCCTCTCTCTCTCCCTCTGTCTGTCTGTCTGAGTGCCTGCAAATGCGTGCACATGCAGTGGCTCATGTGTGGAGGTCAGAGTACAGCATTCA
>PVIH01024638.1:0-22343 GCA_004025045.1 Sigmodon hispidus | reverse complement strand
TGAAAGACTATATATGAAAGAATATAAAGAGGAAACTTTATAGATAAAAATCTCTATTTTAATCACTTAATTTACATGATTGATAGCATTGTCTCTAAACAAAACACTAATTTTTCAGTCACATTTGTTAGCTATTTCTAGACACATGGCAGAGTGTATTTCCCCAGCTAAACTGGCTAAATATTAATGCAACTATTAACTTTGCTCAGAAATTTTACACATGTAATTACTTGTTATTATTTCCACCAATATAGAGATGAGATATAAAATACAAGCCTTCCACAGCCCTATGGTATGAATTTCCAGTTAGATTACAGAGAAAATGATCAATTGTTTAAAGATTTTATGCATGGTTTAAAATATGCATTCATCCTATGGTGTGTTGGCACATATCTTCAATCCCTGTACTCTGAATGCAGAGACAGGTAGATCTTTGCCAAGGATAAGCACCTATCTTTTTTCCAGACATGAGGTCAGGAGTCAAGTCAGGAAGAAGTGAGCCAGGCCATGGTGATGATGAGAAACTTGGAGCCTGACTAACTAGCATACAGAGTGCTTTGTGTATTAATACAGAATTCAGAAATCAGGGATAGATAGACATATATAGTTCCAAAATGTAGATCATATCACTTTTGGTTTTTAAATATGTTTAAATTTTTATCTTGCACATCTGTAGGAATAAATTTAGTCATCATTAATAAACATTAAAAGAACAAAGTTATCTTTATAACTATGTTTCCTTGTTTAGTCAACATTGTTTATTCAACAATCAGATAACTGAATTTTAAAGTATCTAGAGACATATGGCAACCTGTTGTTAGGTTACCAGCTTTTGTGATTCCAAGGGTGCTAGACAGAGAGAAAGTCTACAAGCCAGTATGGGTATATTACCATGTCCTGAACAGTGTAATATTAAGTCTTTCTTTGTGAGTTTCTATTTTTTAATTTATTTTATTATATTATCAATAATGTCATATTTTTATCCATGTATCCCCTTGTTCAAACTCGCTTAACACTCACACCACTTCCAGTAAGTAACTCTTCTCCCAATCACTTTATCTCCACCCCAGCAAGGGCAGAAGGTCCCAAGGTCCCAAGGTGGCTTAGTTAATCATCGACTCCAGGCATATCTGCTATCCTCAAACCAATATGAAGACTGGGGTCAGGTGTTCCTCTGGAGGGAGTGGGCTCCAAGGTGCTGGTCCGAGGTGTCTCAGATCCCAAGCTGTTCAGTGGTTATGATTTGCAGCTTGAACATTAGTTGCTTTTTGTTTAAGTTCACTAATAAGTGAGTACATCCCTGATTATCTTTCTGGGTTTGTGATACATCACTCACGAGGATAATCTCCAAATCCATTCATTCGTCTGTGATTTATACTATATCATTATTTCTTGCTGCAGAGTAGTACTCCATTGTGTAGTTTGTTAATCCATGAATCAATTGAGGGCATTTAGATTGTTTCTGGGTTGTGCTATTACAAATAGTGCTGGTATGAACATAGCCCAGCTAATGCCATTGGAGTGCTAATGTGAATCTTTAGGGGATATGCCCAGTAGTGGTATAGTTGGATTCTTGGGGAGATTGATACCCAGTTTTCTGAGAAATAGCCGTACTGCATTCCAGAGTGACTGGACAAGCTTACACTGCCACCAGCCATGGAAGAGTGTTCCCCTTGCTCCACACCCTCTCCAGCATAGGCTGCCATCTGTGTCTTTTGTCTTAGCCAATCTGACAGGTTTCAGGTGATATCTCAAAGTTGTTTTGATTTGCATTTCTAAGTGGCTAAAGATGTTGAGCACTTTTTCAAGTGTCTTTCAGGCATTTGTAATTTTTCTGCTGAGAATTCCCTATTAGTTCTGAATCCCATTTTTTGATTGGGTTATTCAAGGTTAGGGGTTCTAATTTCTTGTGTTTTCTGTATATATTAGAGATCAGTTCTCTGTCACTTGTAGAGCTGGTAAAAAATTTTCTCATTCTGAAGGCTGTTGTTTTGTCTTATTGACTGTGTCCCTTGCTTTATAGAAGCTTCTTAGTTTCAGAAGATCCAACTTATTGATGGTTGTTCTTAGTGTTTGTGATACTGATGTCATATTTAGGAAACAGTCACCTGTGCCAATGTGTTGGAGTGTCTTTCCCACTTTCTTTTCTATCAAGTTCAGTGTGGCTTGGTTTATGTTGAGGTCTTTGAACCACTTGAGTTTGAGATTTGTGCAGGGTGATAAGTTTGCATGTATTTGCATTTTTCTACACACTTCCATCCAGCTATGCCAACATCATTTGTTAAAGATACTGCCTATTTTCCATTGAATGTTTTGGGATTCTTTGTCAAAGATCAAGAGTTCATAGGCTTTTGGATTAATATTGAGATCCTGAATTGATTATAGTGATCCACAAGTCTGTTTTTATGCCAGTACCAGGATGTTTTTACTACTATAGCTCTGAAGTATAATTGAAGTCAGCAATGGTGATGCCTCCTAAAGTTTTTTTGTTGGACAAAACTGTTTTGCCAATCCTTGTGGAGAGCTGCGTGTAGCCACGTCTTGCATTCTCCCTGCACGAAAAGATGGCGCTGGCTTCCATCCTCCACCTTCCACATGGTGAGTGCTCTCAGTGACAAACTGTCCTGTAATTGGCTAGGCTGAGGATCTGGCTTGCTTAAGCATACCTGGGCCTATCAGTAGTGCCTATGTGGCGTACTGGGGTTGGCTACCCAGAGGCTATTTAGGCTGCGGGCTGGTTTCCCCATTGTCAGAATGAGAGCAGAATGAGAGATAAGATTTAGCAAGTCAGTCAGTCCATCGTAAGTAAGTAAGTAAGTAAGTAAGTAAGTAAGTAAGTAAGTAATTAAGTCAGAAGTCAGAATTCAAGATTCCTGAATAAAACTGCAGAAAGAAGAGCCTGGTGTCACGTCTTCCTTGTGGGACGAGGTTATACCTGGTGTTCCTGTTATTCCAAATGAAATTGAGTATTATTCTTTGAAGGTCTGTAAAATATTGTGTTGGGATTTGATGGAAAGTGCATTGAATCTGTAGATTGCTTTTAGTAGGATTGACATTTTCATTATGTTGATGCTACTTATCAAAGAACATGGGAGATCTTTCCATTTTCTGATATTCTTTTCAATTTCCTACATCAGTAATTTAAGTTTTTTTGTCAAATAGAACTCCTAAAATTTGCAGGCAAATGGATGAATTTGGAGAATATCCTCCTGAGCGAGGTATCACAAACCCAGAAAGATAAGCAGGGAATGTACTCACTCATTTGTGGACTCTAAACTAAAAAAGCAAAAGCAAAGCATGTCCAAGCTGTAAACCACAAACACTGAACAGCTTGGCATCTGAAACAACTTGCTCCAGAACCTTGGATCTCACTCCTGTCAGAGGAACACCTGACCACCCAGTCCTTATCTTGGCATGAAGAAAGTGGATCTGCCAAAAGAGGATGATGAGCTAAGTCATATTGGGACTTTGGGACCTCCTGCACTTGCTGCGGAGGAGATAAAGAAATGTGGAGAAGAGAGAGTGACTGGAAAGGGTGAGAGGAGGAGTGGAGCTTGAACAAGGGGATACACAGATAAAATAGATGACTTTATTCATAAAAAAGCCAATGGCAAAGAAATTGTTCACATTAGTTCAGAGTGAAGAGATTAATGATAATAATAATAATGTCAAAAAACAACAAAAACCCAAATAGATCTGTTACTTCTTTGGTTTTAGTTTCTCCAAGGTATTTATTGCTATTTACAGCTATTAAAAAAGGTGATGTTTCTCTTATTTCTTTTTCAGCCCTTTGATCTTTATTGTATAGAATGGCTACTGATTTCTTTGAGTTAACCTTGTGTCCTGCTACATTGCTGAAGGTGTTTATCAGCTATAGAAGTTCCCTGGTAGATTTTGTGGATCATATATGTATCCAATCTTATCATCTACAAATAGAGATATTTTCACTTCTTTTCCAGTTTGTATCCCCTTAATCTCCCTTCATTCACTTATTGCTTTAGCTGAAACTTTACGAACTATATTGAATAGATAAGGGGAGAGAGACCATCCTTGTCTAGTTCCTGATTTTAGTGGGATTGCTTTGAGTTTTTAATCCATTAAGTTTTATGTTGGCTGTTGGCCTCTTTTAAATCACCTTTATTATATTTAGATATTTTCCCTGTATTCTTGATCTCTCTAAGACTTTTATCATAAAGGAATGTTGGATTCTATCAAATGTTTTTCAGTGTCTGAGGATATGATCTGTTTTTTTTTTTCCTTCAGTTTGTTTATATGATGGATGACATTTTTGGTTTTTTGTATGTTGAACAAGCCATACATTTCTGGAATAAAGCTTTCATGATCATGGTGGTTAATATATTTTATAGGTTATTGTATAGGGTTTGCCAGTATTTTGTTCAGAATTTTAGCATCACTATTCATGAGAAAAATTTTTCTGTAATTCTATTTCTTTGTTGCATCTATGAGTGGCTTGGGTAATAGGGTAATTGTGGCCTTATAAAAAGAGTTTGGCAATATTCCTTCAGTGTCTACTGTGTGAAACAGTTTGAGGTGTATTGGTAATAGTTCTTCTTTGAGTGTCTGGTAGAAATCTGCACTGAAACCATTTGGACTGGATTTTTTTCTTTACTTGGGAGGCTTTTCATGACAGCATTAATTTTCCAGGTCTGTTGCAGTATTTAATCTGATCTTGATTTATTTGAGTGTATGGTAACTGTCAAAAAAAATTTCCATTTCTCCTATGTTTTTCATTTTTGTGGAGTATAGGTTTTTAAAGTATGACTTGACAATTTTCTGGATTTCCTGGTGGTTTCTTATGTTCCCCATTCATTTCTGATTTTGTTGAAATGAATACTCTCTCTCTGTTTCTGTATTAGTTTGGATAGGAGTTTATCTATCTTGTTGACTTTATCAAACAACCAATTCTTTGATTCATTGATATTTTATATTACTTTTTATTTATTTTATTTTGTATTGATTTCAGCTCTAATACTGATTATTTCCTGCCATCTACTCCTTCTAGGTGAGTTTGTAATTGTTCTGCGGCTTTCAGTTGTGCTGTTATTTCTCTAATGTGAAATTTCTCTAGGTTTTACAAATAGGCATCTAGTGCTATGAATTTTCCTCTTAAGACTGCTCTCATAGTGTCCCACATGTTTCGTTACATTGTAGATTCATTTTCATTAAATTCTAGGAAGACTTTGATATTTTTCTTAATTTGTTCCTTGATTCAGAGGTGGTTCAAGTGAGTGATGTTTTGTTTCCATGAGTTGGTAGGTTTTCTGTAATTTTTGATGTTGTTAAACTCTAACTTTAGGCCCTGGTGGTCTTATGTGATTTCTCATAGAATATTTGAAAATATTTAACTACTCTTTTTTTTAATAAATATAGAAATCTTTTTTTTCTTTTTTTCATTTTGTATTTATCAAGAAAAACAGTAAAATGAATTTAAAATGCTGAGAAGTTAACAATAACTATAAAGAAGATAAAAATCATAAGCATGACTTATCAAGGGTGATAATGTAAATAAGATTGCTACACATATATTTACTTTGTGTTCAGCTTTCCTCTGAATTTTTGTTTCCATCCCTGTATATTCTTATTCAGGTCCCTTCCCTCTCCAAACAAATCAGGTCATTTTTTCTTCTCCACAACTTCCCATCCTCTCCCTGGTCAGAGAGCAGACAGTCCTATGGTCCCACTGACCCAATAATGCTTGGTTCAGTCTCCACTCCTGGCGAATCCAGTTTTGTGCCCCCTCCCTCAAGAGTGAGTTAGGTGTTCCTCTAGTTGGAGTGGGATCTGAAGGGTCAGTCGAGGGTGTCACTGATCCCAAGCTGATCAGAGGTTGTGGTTTGCCGCTTGGGCATGTTTGGCTTTTTTTCTTGTTTGTTTGTTTAGAGACCACTAGTGAGTGAGTACATCCCCTGCTCATCTTTCTGAGATTGTGATACCTTGCTCAAGAGGATATTCTCCAAATCAATCCATTTACCTGCTAATTTTAGGATATCATTTTTTCTTACTGCTGAGTAGTATTCCATTGTGTAGATATACCACAGTTTGATAATCCATTCTTCAGTTGAGGGACATCTAGGTTGCTTCCAGGTTCTTGCTATTACAAATAATGCTGCTATGAACACAGTAGAGCTAATGCCTTTGGAGTGTGAATGTGCCTCTTTAGGGTATATACCCAGAAGTGGTATTGCTGGGTCCTTGGGGAGATTGCTTCTTAATTTTCTGAGAAACTGCCAAGTTGCATTCCAAAGTGGCTGAACAAGCTTACACTCCCACCAACAATGGAGGAGTGTTCTCCTTGCTCTACATCCTCTCCAACATAGGCTGATATCTGTGCCTTTTATCTTAGCCAATCTAAAAGGTGTTAGGTGGTATCTCAAAGTTGTTTTGATTTGCATTTCTCTGATGGCTAAAGATGAAGAGCACTTTGTCAGGTGCCTTTCAGCCATTCGTAGTTCCTCTGCTGAGAATTCCCTTTTCAGATCTTTACCCCATTTTTTGATTGGGTTATTCAAGGTTTTGGGCTCTAGATTCTTGAGCTCTTTATATATCTTAGAGATCAGTCCACTATCACTTGTAGGGTTGGTGAAAATCTTTTCCCATTTTGTAGGCTGCCATATTGTCCTATTGACAGTTTCCTTGGCTTTGCAGAACTTTCCTAGCTTGAGGAGATCCCACTTATTGATTATTGTTGGTCTTAGTGTCTGTGCCACTGGTACTATATTTAGGAAGTGGTTGCCTGTGCCAATTTGTAGAAGTGTATTTCCCACTTTCTTTTCTATCAAGTTCAAACTGGTTGGGTTTAAGTTGAGGTCTTTGATCCACTTGGATTTGAGTTTTGTGCAGGGTGACAGGCTCAGATCTATTTGCATTTTTCCACACACTTCCATCTAGCTATGCCAACTCAATTTGTTAAATATACTATCTTTTTTCCATTGAATGTTTTGGTCCTCTTTGTCAAAGATCAGGTGTTCATAGGTTTTTGGGTTAATGTCTGGATCCTCAATTCTATTCCATTGGTCCACAAGTCTGTTTTTATGCCAGTACCAGGCTGTTTTTATTACTGTAGCTCTATAGTATAGCTTGAAGTCTGAGATGGTGATACCTCCTGAGGTTCTTTTGTTGAGTAAAATTGTTTTGGCAATGCTGGCTTTCCTGTTATTCCAAATGAAATTGAGTATTTTTCTTTCAAGCTCCAAAAAATATTGTGTTGGGATTTTGATGGGCAGTGCATTGAATCTGTAGATTGCCTTTGGTGGAATTGTCATTTTTACTATGTTGATCCTTCCAATCCTGGAACATGCGAAAGCTTTCCATTTTCTGATATTCTCAATTTCTTTCTTCAATGATTTAAAATTTTTGTCAAATAGGTCTGCTACTTCTTTGGTTATAATTACTCCAAGGTATTTAATACTATTTGCTGCTGTAATGAAGGGTAATGTTTCCCTTATTTCTTTTTCAGCTCTTCTATCTTTAGTGTATAGAGGACTACTGATTTCTTTGAGTTAATGTTGTATCCTGCTACATTGCTGAAGGTGTTTCTCAGCTTTAGCAGTTCCTTGGAAATATTTTTTGGGTCACTTATGTATACAATCATATCTTCTGCAAATAGAGGTAGCTTCACTTCTTCTTTTCCAATTTGTATGGCCTTAATCTCTTTTCTTTCCCTTATTGCTTTAGCTAAAAGTTCGAGAACTATGTTGAATAGATAAGGGGAGAGAGGACATCCTTGTCTAGTTCCTAACTTTAGTGTGATGGCTTTGAGGTTTTCTCCATTAAGTTTGATACTGGATGTCAGCTTCTTGTAAATTGCCTTTATTTTATTTAGGTATTCTCCCTGTATTCCTGATCTCTCCATGGCTTTAATAATAAAGGTGTCTTGGATTTTGTCAAAGGATTTTTCCGCATCTAAGGATATGATCATGTGGTTTTGTTCCTTTAGTTTGTTTATATAATGGATAACATTTACAATTTTTCATATGTTAAACCAGCCCTGCATTTTTGGGATGAAGCCTACTTGGTCATGGTGGATGATATCTTTTATGCATTGTTGTATACGGTTTACCAAAATTTTGTTAGAATTTTTGCATCTGTATTCATAAAGGAGATTGGTTTGTAATTCTCCTTCTTTGTTGTGTCTTTGAGTGGCTTGGGTACTAGTGTGAATGTGACCTCATAAAAGGAATATGGCAATATTCCTTCAGTTTCTACTGTGTGAAATAGTTTGAGGAGTAACGGTAGTAATTCTCCTTTGAATGTCTGGTAGAATTTGGCACTGAAACCATCTTGACTACGGCTTTTATTTTTGGGGAGGTTTTTAATGGCAGCTTCAATTTCCTTAAGGGTTATAGGCCTCTTTAGGTAGTTAATCTGATCTTCATTTAATTTTGGTAGATGGTACCTGTCCAGAAAGCTGTCCATTTCTTCTAGGCTTTCCATTTTTGTGGAATACAGATTTTTAAAATATGATCTTATAATTCTCTGTATTTCCTTGTGGTCTGTTTTTATGTCCCCCTTTTCATTTCTGATTTTGTTGATTTGAACACTCTCTTTTTTTTGATTAGTTTGGCTATGGGCTTATCTATCTTGTAAACTTCCTTAAAGAACCAACTCTTAGATTCATTAATTCTTTGTGTTGTTCTTTTTGTTTCAATTGTATTGATTTCAGCTCTAAGTATGATTATTTCCTGCCAAGTACCCCTTCTAGGTGAGTTTGCTTCTAATTGTTCTAAGGCTTTCAGCTGAGCTGTTAGGTCTGTAGTATGGGATTTCTCTAGGTTTTTCATATAAGCTTCTAGCGCTATGAATTTTCCTCTTAAGCCTGCTTTCATTGTGTCCCACAAGTTTGGATACGTTGTAGATTAATTTTCATTGAATTCTAGGAAGACATTGATTTCTTTCGTAATTTCTTCCTTGACCTAGAGGTGGTTCAGCTGACTGATGTTTAGTTTCCATGAGTTGGTAGGCTTTCTTTGGGTTTTGATGTTGTTGCAGTCTAACTTTAGGCCCTTGTGGTCCAACATGTTACAAGGAATTATTTCCATTTTTTTTTTATCTGTTGATATTTGCTTTATGACCAATTATGTGGTCAGTTTTGGAGAAAGTTCCATGAAGAGCTGAGAAATATGTATATTCCTTTCCTTTGGGTGGAAGCTTCTGTAGATATCTATTAAATCCATTTGCCTCATAACCTCTTTTAGACTCCTTATTTCTTTGTTGAGACTATGTCCCGTTGATCTATCCAGTGTTGAAAGTGGGATATTGAAGTCTGTCACTATTAGCATATAAGAATTGATGTGGGATTCGAGTTTTAGTAGTGTTTCTTTTACATAAGTAGGTGCCCTTATATTAGTGGCATAAATATTCAAGATTGAAATTTCCTCTTGACCATTTTCTCCTGTGATGAATAAGTAGTGACCTTCTTGTTCTCTTTTAATTGCTTTTAGCTTAAAGTCTACTTTGTTAGAATTTAGGATTGCAACCCCCCCTTGTTTCTTAGGACCATTTGACTGGAAATCTTTTCCCAACCCATTTTTCTAAGCCTGTGTCTGTCTTTGCAGTTGAGATGTGTTTCTGTAGGCAACAGAAAGATGGCTTCTGTTGTTGTATCCATCTGGTTTGTGTGTAACATTTTATAGGAGAATTGAGACCATTGATATTGAGGAAAATTAGTGACCATTGATTCATATTTCTATCATTTTTGGTGGTAACTTGTTTGTATTTACTTCCTCTGTGGAATTCCTCTGTGGAATTATTGATTGTTTGTGATTTTGTGGGTGTATCTGGGTCCTTAGGTTGGAATTTTCCCTCTAATACTCTCTGTAGTGCTGGATTTGTAGATAGATATTCCTTCAGTCTGACTTTGTCAATAAAAACCTTGTTTACTCCATCTATGGTGATTGATAATTTTTAGGGTACAGTATTCTTATTTGGCAGCCATGCTCTTTTAGTGTCTGTATAGCTGCTGACGAAGCCCTTCTAGCTTTCATCATCCGTTGAATAGTCAGGCTTTATTCTGATGGGTCTGCCTTTATATGTAAGTTGGCCATTTTCTTTTGCAGCTCTTAAAATTTTTTCTTCGTTCTGTATGTTTTGTGACTTGATTATAATGTGGCACGCTGACTTTTTTGGGGGATCATATCTATTTGGTGTTCAGTAAGCCTATTGTATCTTTATAGACATTTCCTTCTTCAGTTTAGGGAAGTTTTCTTCTATGGTTTTATTGAAGACATTATCTGTGCCTTTGAGCTGGTATTCTTCTCCTTCTTCTATTCCTATCATTCTCAAATTAGGAATTTTCATTGTGTCCCAGATTTCCTAAATATTTTCAGTTATGGCTTTTTTAGTTTTACTATTTTCTTTGACTGATATATCTCTTTGAGCTACTGAGTCTTCCACTTCAGAGACTCTATCTTCCATCTCTTGAACTCTGTTATGCTTGTATCTGTGGTTCCAGCTTTTTTCTTCAGATTTTCTATTTCCGTCTTTGTGCCTTTTTTATTGCTTCTATTTCAGCTTTTAGTTACTGGCATGTTTCTTTCATAGATTTGTTCATGTCTTCCAATTTTTTGTTTGTATTTTCTTCTATTTCTTTAAGGCTATTTTTCATATCTACTTTGAGAGCTTCCATGATCATCAAAAAGGAATTTTTGGTGGTGTTTCCTTCTGTTTCCTCTTCATTGCTCAGTTCAGGTCTTGTATTTGTAAGATTGCCACTTTCTTCTTGAGTTACATTTTTGTCTTTTGTATTATTATGTAAGTTTTTGCACTGACATTTGCCCTTGGCTTCACCATTAGGTGGCTCCTGGTCAGTTGTGACACTCATGCTTGTGTGCCTCCTGTCACTCATCTGGACAGGGTCTGAGTCTGTCCTTCAGGGACCCCAGTTGTTATCTGTTCACTCAGTTGGAGTTGGAGGTGGTTAGCAGTGCAAATTCCCTCAGCAGCAGCTGTGGTATGGTGACAGGCAGACTTTATCTGTGCCTGCTACAGAGTGCACTGGGACTCACTCTGCAAACAGCACTCAGTCCCAGAATTGTTAATATATTTCAATAGCAAAAGTTTGAATAGGTAATAGATTTGTGATAATAATTCAAAATATCCAGCAGCTAAGAATCCAATTTGTTTTATATATATATATATATATATATATATATATATATATATATATATATTATAATTTTATGCTAAATATATCCACATTTATTATTATTCACTATACATTAAATTCTGTTTAGTAACATCATTTTGAACAATTTGTGTAAACTTTCATTGGGAAAGAAATTTGTCAATTCCAATTTACCACAATTTTCCATTGTCTCTGTTTCTTCTTATTTATTTATTTTCTGGATAAGATGCTGAAAACATTTACTTATAATCTGGGCTATTTATCATCTGACCAAGACACCTCAAATATGCTATTTTTGTTCCTCTGCATTTTTGCCTACTGCATATTCAGAGAAGAACACAAAATATACTTCACAGAGATAAGTTATACCACAGATACCTTGTGAATGGATTTTATCACCCCTTATCAAATACACTTTTAACAAGATTATTTACTTTAGATATTGAAAACAAAACTCAAATAAAGTTAAAGGTAGATCCTTCACATCTGGCACAAAAATGCTTTTAACAGCAACCAGAATCAAAATGTGCACAATGAAATATTTACAAAATATTAAGTGCTTTTGTAAAATTATAAAAGGAGAAAATAGAGTGCATCATATGTAAAACTAATAAAACAAAAACACTTTTAATTAATATATAAGTATATACAGTAGTGACAATGATAATCCAATGTGTTTCATTTATCTTTGTTCTCAAATATTGTCACCTGCTTATAGTAACTTCTGACATAGGGTACTCAAAATAAGACAGATGACCCTTTTTCCATTGACATCTATCTCCTGTTTTCAGCAGAAGTACAAGTATTCAGCAGGAATCTACTGATTGTATAATTTTTTACTTATAGGTAGACTATTCACTAAATACTTGACAATGAGAATAACACAATGAGTGATTTGCTATTGTAGAAAAGAAACAATAAAATAGAAAACAAAAAGCCATGAAAAGCTCACAGTGGACAGTCCTTTCATGATTCTCATCTTTAGAAGCCATGGAACATAAGTGGCATGGTTTCTTGGCATATAAACTATTTGAAAAAATAAGTAATATGTATGATACATTTACCAAAGCTAAGAAACAAATATAAAGGAGCTACTTTTTTTATATTCATGTAGTTTATGCTCATGGTAGGCCCTTAAAGGGACAGTTTGCTGCAGCCTTCTAACACTAAACTAACTCTAGTAGTTTAAATTTTGTTTCTAAGTGAGAAACCCGTACACCATTTATAAAGTAGCAAGTCTCAAGAAGAATGAGAACTAGTATTGTCTCTCTTAAATTCCATCTTTATAAATGAAAGTCTATAATAAAATAATAAAATAAAATTTGATCCATTTTAAGGGTTAAAAAAATGGACAAACTAAAATTTAAGTTTTTCCTAAGTACTCTGTGTGGGAAAGCAAGAGAGCCATAGAGTGCCTCTTTTAGCTATTACATTATAGTAAAAGAAGCAGAAAATGAAGACATAGCTGAGGAACTCACGGGAAATCCAGCAGCACCCTGAAGTAATCTTCCTCTAGACATGCAGCTATTTTGAAAAGAAAAAAACCACAATCTGTCCTCATGTCAGCATCAAGATTTTCATTGAGATTTATTCTCCAGAAGCAACTGGTTTCAGGATAACTGCCCAATACAATTGAAAGCTTCAGTAGTAGACAGAAAATATTAAAAATGTATATTTTTTCCATGTCTGCCATTAAGTAATCCATTCAGTGCAATGTGGTTACATGTACAATCTTGTGGACACACTCCAAACATTTACTCATGTGCACATGTGTGTCTCTTTATATTACTGTTACTGAATGGAGAGGCAATTCAAGTTGGTCATAAATTCTGTCAATTCAATCTCACCACAAATTCCCAAAATTTCTTTTTTCTGATTATTTCCTACCATCCTTAGAGGAATACCAAACAATCTACCCTAAAGTGTTACATCTGAGGTTTACATTGAATGTGAACCACAAGTTAGAAAATATGTTTTAAAGGTCATCAATTCCTGCCTCAGTGTAGTGATTTCATTTACGTCCAAGGCACAAGAGTTCTGGGAGTTATTATGTCAGGCCTATGTCATAAAGCCATTTGAAGTCTCAGATGTGGATTTTATCATGGGATTAAAAGTAAGGATTGAAGTAAAAATGTCACACATCCATTTTGCTCAGGGAACATACAGATACATGATGCTTTATACCTTTATTGTTCATTATAGGCAGGGGTAGATGTATTTTGTGTAGATTTATTATTATATGCAATTCTACCTACATTGAATGTAATTTTCTTTATCTAAACAACCATAAATAAAATTCAGAAATTAATGTACTTGTCCTCAGTACATAAATTTCTAGTCACTGTATCAATATCAATACAGACACTAAATTTCATTCACATCTAACTTCTACAACATTACATAGTTTTTGACAATTTCTAAAGATAAAGGTCCTGCAATAAAACACATCTTCACTCTCAACCACTGGCCACTTGGCCATGGAAGCAGATAGGTTAATTGAAGATTTTTTGCCCCTTCTTCCATTTTTCCAAATTAAATGCCCCAGTCTCATTTCTGTATTTATAGCATATATAATGAACATACTGAACCTTCCCCTATACACTATTGTCTCCTCCCTCATCTCGAGTGTATCACACAGATCTTTCATTTCAAACTTTCTTTTAAATAGTTTCCCCTTTATCACAGCCCCAAAATCCAGTAGGGACTAACTATGAACCTATAGGTCACTATAGCCAGTCATGTAAGTATCATAATTTCAGACATAATTTTTTTCCTCTCCTCCAAATCCACTTCCCCAGTCTTATGCCCCATGTTGTAGCAGACCATATTCTGCAGCCTTGCTTTCCTCTCTGCCCCATCTCCAGGAATTTACAAAGCAATTCATGCAACCCTAAATGTCTAATACCATTATATAACCACAATCAATAACAGCCAGTACAAGATGACTTTACTAGAGCCAAACAACCTTACCACAGTATGCCCTGAGAATTTTAACATATCTGAAATATAATACAAAGACACAGAAATAGCCTTTATGAATATGATAGAAATTCTAAAAGAAAAAATGAATAAATCCATTAAAGAATGCTTTGAAAACACAATCAAACAGTGAAAAAAATACATAAAACAGTTCAAAACTTGAACCTGCAAATAGAATTAGTAAAGAAAACCCACCTGTCAAAAATCTGAAGATAAAAAAAAATTAGAAACAAGACCCATCAACCAAATAAAAGAGATAGAAGAAAAAAAGCACAGGCATTAAAAACACAATAGATGCAATAGACACAAAAATCAAAGAAATTATTAAAGCTAAAATATCAAGACACAAAATATCACAGAAATAAAAGACACTATGATCAAATTAAACTTAAGAATAATAAAAATAGAGGAAGAAGAAAAAAAGGCCAAAGTCAAAAAATATTTTAAACAAAATTAGAAAAAGATATATTACTAACCAAAAGAAGAAAATGCAAGTCTAAGAAACATATAGTATTCCAAACAGTCTAGATCCTGAAAAATAGATTTTCAGCAGATAGTAATTGACATATTAATTATAGAGAACAGAGAAAGGATACTAAATATTCAAAAAGAAAAAGACCAAATAACATAATGACAGATATTTTAGAATTATGAATGACCTTTCAGTGGAAACCTGAAAAGCCACAAGGGCCAGAAAAATGTTCTACAGATGCTAAGAGACCACTGAAGAGATTCCAAATTACTATACTCAGCAAAACTTTTGATAACAATAGAGAAAATTTTATAAAAGCAAATATAAACAATATCTATATCAAAACTCAGTAATATAGGAGACACTAGAACGAAAACTTCAAAATAATGAGAGTAAAACTCCCAATAAAACACAAGGAATTTAAAACTGGGACCAAGAAACAATAAAATAAACACACACACGCACACACATACAAATGCATACACACACACTACCACCACCGCAGCCACCTCCCATCAATAAAAATAACAAAAAATGAGAATTCAAAAAGATTAATTATGGATGTCTCTCACTATCAATGGTCTTAATTCTGAAATAAAAAAATAAGACCAACAGAATAGATGCAAAGAAAAGATCCATTCTTCCTCTGCATCCATGACACATCTTAACATCAAGGTGAAATCATTCCTGAGTAAAGGGATGAAAAAGATAATCTATGAAAATGTCTGGTCCCCACACATTCTGTAGCAGACAGAGATAAACTTGTTCTGCCAGGGTACACCCCAGCTGCTGCTGAGGGATATTGCACGATCATCCACCTTTAACAAATCAAAGGGATAAGGACTGAGGATTCTGAAAGACATTCCAGACTCCACCAAAAGTTTAGGTGGGTTCAGCAGGCCACAGTGCTTGAATCCTTGCCAGGGAAAATTGTGTTCTGATCGGGTTCAGGTTTCAGGACCAGGGGCTATCTGTGGAGCTTGTCCCCACACACACTGTAGCAGACAGTGATGAACTCAGTCTGCCAGGGGCCCCCAGCTGCTGCTGAGGAAATTTGCATGGCCACCTTCCACCAACTAATCAATCAGAGAAGGATTGAAGACTTGAAATCCAGTCCCCTGCCCAGAGACGAGGTAGAGATTGAGCAGACCTTTTATTCAGAGGTGACAGGAGACACACAAACCTGTGTAACACAACTGACTAGGAGACACCTAATCATGAACCACTGAAGCCATGGGCAGACACCAGTGCAAAAATATATAACATAATGTAAAGAACAATAAGATAACTTCAGAAGAAAGTGGCAGTCCTAAAACTACAAGCCCTGAACTGAGCAATGAAGAGGAAAAAGAAGGAAGCAACACCAAAAACTTCTTTATGATAATCATTGAAGTTCTCAAAGAAGATATGAAAAAATGCCTTAAGAAATAGAAGAAAAAAACAAAGAAAAAAATGGAAGAGATGAACAAATCTATGAAAGAAACATGCCAAGGACTAAAAACTGAAATAGAAGCAATAAAAAAGGCATAAAATGAGGCAAAGATGGAAATAGAACACCTGATGAAAAAAGCTGGAACCACAGATGCAAGCAAAACAAAAAAAACTGAGTTCAAGAGTTAGAAGATAGAATTTCTGAAGTGGAAGACTCAGTAGCTCAAATAGATATATCAGTCAAAGAAAATACTAAAACCAAAAAAGGCCATAACTCAAAATGTTCAGGAAATCTGGGACTCCATGAAAAGACCTAACTTGAGAATAATAGAAATAAAGAAGGAGAAGAATACCAGCTCTAAGGCACAGATAATGTTTTCAATAAAATCATAGAAGAAAACTTCCCTAACCTGAAGAAGGAAATGTCTATAAAGATACAAGAAGCTTACAGAACACCAAATAGATATGACCCCCAAAAAACGTCAGCACGCCACATTACAATCAAGCCACAAAACATAGAGAACAAAGAAAATATTTTAAGAGCTGCTAAAGAAAAGGGCCAACTTACACATAAAAGCAGACCCATCAGAATAACACCTGACTATTCAATGGAAATGAGGAAAGCTAGAAGGGCTTGGTCAGAACTTATAAAGACACTAAAAGAGCATGGCTGCCAAACTAGAATACTATACCCTGAAAAATTATCAATCACCATAGATGGAGTAAACAAGATATTTCATGACAAAGTCAGACTGAAACAATATCTATCTACTAATCCAGAGCTACACAGAGTATTAGAGGGAAAACTCCAAACTAAGAACCCCAGAAGGACACATGAAACCACAAACAATCAATAATCAAACAGAAGAATACTCCAGAGAAAGAAAATACAAACAAGTTACCACCAAAAATGGCAGGAAATATCAATCAGTTGTGGTGGAATGTTCTCTGTACCATGTAAATAAATGACTGTTTGGACCCATGCAGGGCACCGTAAAAGTGGGTGGAGAATCAGAGGCAGCCAGGTAGGAAGAAGGGGTAGAATTTACTAGTCGCCATCCATCCCCTAAAAAAAAAAAAAAAAAAAAAAAACATATAAAAATTCAGGTGAGCCACGGGCTGCAAGCCACGTGGTGGATAAATTCATAAAAATAAGTTAATTTAAAATAAAAAAAACTAACTAATAATGTACATAAGATATGGGCCAAACAGTGGTAAAATATATAAACGTGTAATTCATTTCTTTTAAGAGACAAAAGCCGCGGAGACACAAACCAGGTTCCAAACCGACACACACGTGTGCCAAGTCACAAATCTCTAGACCCAAACAAGCCAAAAAAAACTTACTACAACAGATGGCGCCCAACGTGGGGCACCAATTATCACGATAAAAACCTGCCCTAAAATATGTTTTTAAGAAAAGTTTATTTCAAAAAAATAACTTACAAAATAAAACCAATTTTTAAAACAAATAACAAGATAAAGTTACAGTGCGCCAAAGCCTTTCTAAAAAAAATTCTTTATCCCCACGCCATACATCCAAACTCCCAAACAACTAAAACAAACTACACACTCAGTCAAAAAACTCTCATAAAAAAATGACAACTTCCTGTCCTAGTCCCCTCCCTCAAAAGGCTACTTTTAAAATCCTTTTCAATTAACCACGCCCAACTCGTCTCCAGTCTTATGACGTGATCGTTCACATATACAGTTCCTAATTTCCCGCTACAATCAGTGGTCACTAATATCCTTGAATATCAATGGACTCAACTCTCATATAAAATGTCACACACCAACAAGATGGATACAACAACAGAAGCCATCCTTCTGTTGCCTACAAGAAACACAACTAAACCACAAAGACAGACACAGGCTTAGAGTAAATGGTTGGGAAAAGATTTTCCAGTCAAATGACCCTAAGAAACAAGCAGGGTTTGCCATCCTAATTTCTAACAAAATAGACTTTAAGCTAAAAGCAATTAAAAGGGACCAAGATGGTCATTACTTTTTCATCACAGGAAAAATTGGTCAACAGGAAATTTCTAAGGCCAACAGATCATTAATGACACATTATGAAAATGAGAATGAGAAGGTGGGGCTGGAGAGATGGCTCAGCGGTTAAGAGCATTGTCTGCTCTTCCAGAGGACCCGGGTTCGATTCCCAGCACCCACATGGCAGCTAACAACTGTCTGTAGTTCCAGTTCCAGGCAAACACCAAGGCAAATAAATAAATAAATAAAGTTTAAAAAAAAGAAAGAAAGAAAATGAGAAGGTATGTAAAGCAAAGGAAGGTTTCATTTATACAAAACAGCAGCCTACATCATAGGAAAAGGTTTTTACAAATTACATATTAGATCAAAGGATTATATCTAAATTATTCAGGGAAATCCAAGAAATAAATATCAGGAAAACTAGTAACTTAATTTAAATAAGAGGTACAGATATAAAAAAAATTCCCCAAAAGGAGAATAAAATAGGCAAGAAATATGTAAAATCATTGGCAATAAGTTAAATGCAAATAAATCCAAATTACTTTCAGGTTTTTTTTATAATACACATCTGAAAATGTAATAAGAGACAGATAAGAAAGAATTCAAGCCTGAGAGAAAATGAAAGACAACAAGAAAATCATTTTCTCAAACTCAACATTATCATAGATTGTACAAACTCACAGAGACTGAAGTAACATACAAAAGATATGCATAGGTCTAAGTCCTGTGAACATATATCATGACTTTCAGTTTAGTGCTTTTATTGAATTTTTGTATGTGTGAATGAGTTGGTGTCTGATTCTTAAGCCTTTTTTCAGATCTTTGTCTTCTAATTTTTGTTTTGTTAAATATCAATATGTCAATTTTGTTTTGTTTTATTTGGTTATACTCACCTATAATCCATTTTTTCATGGCATTTCCTTTATTTAGGTTAGGATATTTTGTCACTGTATGTAATTTATTTATTTTTATTAAATAAAGCCTCATTTTTTAATCCATGTGTTCCCTTGTTCAAACTCCATTCCTCCTCCCACACATCCCAATCATTATCTCTTCTCCCCATCACTTTATCTCCTCCCCAACAAGGGCAAGAGGTCCCAAGGTCCCAAAGTGGTTAAGTTCAGCATCCACTTCAGGCAAATCTGCTATCCTCATCCCAACATCAAGACTGGATCAGGTATTCTTCTGGATGGTATGGACTCCAAGGTGCTTCAGATTCCAAGCTGCTCAGTTGTTGTGATTTGCATCTGGGTGTGCTTGGTTTTTTGTTTATAGTTCATTAATGAGTGAGTATATCCCATACTTATCTTTTTGGATTTGTGATACCTTGCTCAGGAAGATATTCTTCAAATTCATCCATTTGCATGCAAATTTTAGGATATCATTTTTTAACCATTCATTTTAAAATTTTTATTTATTTTTGAACAGTACTCCACTGCTTAGATGGACCACAATTTGTTAATCTGTTCTTCAGTTGAGAGGCTTCTAAGTTGTTTCTATGATCTTACCATTACAAATAATGCTGCTACAAACATAATTGAGCTAATGATTTTGGAGTGTGAATGTGCATCTTTTGGGAATATGCACAGTAGTGGTATTGCTGGATCCTTTGGGAGATTAACTCTCAGTTTTCTGAGAAACTGCCATACTAAATTCCACAAAGACTGAACAAGGTCACACTGCCACCAACAATGAAGGAGTGTTCCCCTTGCTCCACATCTTCTACAGCATGGGCAGTCTTCTGTGTCTTTTATCTTAGCCATTGTGACAGGTGAAAGGCACTCAAGGTATCTCAAAGTTGATTTGATTTGTATTTCTCTGATGCCTAAAGATGTCAAACACTTTTACAAATGGCTTTCAACCAATTGTAATTCTTCTGCTGAGAATTCCCATTTTAGTTCTGAACCTCATTATTTGATTGGGTCCTTCAAGATTTCGGTTCTACTTTCTTGAGTTGACTGTATATTTTAAAGGTTAGTCCTCTGTCACTTGTAGGCTTGGTGAAAATCTTTTCTCATTCTTTAGGTTGTTTTTCGTCTTAATGACTGTGTCCTTGGCTTTACAGAAGCTTCTCAGTTTCAGGAGGTCCCAATTATTGATTATTGTTCCTAGTATCTTTGCTACTGATGTTATATTTAGGAAGTGGTCACCTGTGCCAATGCATTGGAGGGTATCTCCTACTTTTTTTTTTCATCAAATTATGTGCAGCTGGGTTTATGTTGAGGTCTTTGCAACACTTAGATTTGAGTTTTGAACAACTTGATATAGATTTGAACCCCCCCAAAAAAGTCTGCTCACCACATAGTAATCAAGCCACAAAGCATAGAGAATAAAAAAGTTAAGAGCTGTGAAACAAAAGGGCCCACTTACCAATAAAGGCAGAACCATCAGAATAACACCTGACTATTCAGTGGAAACAATGATATCAAGAAGGTCCTGGTTAGAAGTTATGCAGATACTAAAGAAGGGTAACTGCCAAGCTAGACTACTATACCCAGCAAAATCATCAGTCATCATAGATGGAGTAAACAAGATATTTTATGACACAATCAGACTTAAGTAATATCTATCCACAAATCAATCCCTTTAGAAAGCATAAAAGGAAAAATTCCAATGTGGGGATCCCAGATCCATCCATGGAACCACAAACAATCAATAATCCCAGAGAAGATAAGCCCAAAGACAGGAAATACATACAAGTTATCAACAAAAATTACAGAAAATAAGAATCAGTGCTTACTAATATGCTTTAATATCAATGGACTCATTTAACCTATAAAAGAGACGCCCTTTCACAATGGATACAAAAACAGAAGTCATCCTTCTGCTACATACAAGAAATACACCTCAACATTAAAGACAGACACAGGCTCACAATAAAGGGTTGGGAAAAGATTTTTCAAATAAATGACACTAAAAAACAAGATGGTATTGCCATCCTATTATCTAACACAATAGAATTCAAACTAGAAGCAACTAAAAGAGACCTGGATGGACATTATTTATTCATCTCAGGAAAAATTGGTCATGGAAATATCTAAATTCTGAATATTTATGCCCCTAATATAAGGGTACCGATCTTTGTAAAAGAAATACTACTAAAGCTCAAACCATACATCAATTATTAAACACTAATAGTGTGAGACTTCAATACCCCATATACACCCTTGGATAGGTCAAAGAGATGTTTAGATTTGGAGACTATCCTCCTGAGCAAGGTATTTCAAACCCAGAAAGATGAGCAGGGATGTACTCACTCATTAGTTGACTGCAAACAAAAAGCAAAAAGCAAAGCATGTCCAAGCTGCAAACCATAATCCCTGAATAGCTTTGGATCTGAAACACCTGGGAGTGGCACCTTGGGTCCAACTCCCTATAGAGGAACAGCTGGCTCAATCTTGATGTTGGGGTGAGGAAACTGGATCTACCAGTAGTGGATGCTGAACTGAGCAATACTGGGCCTTGGAAACTCCTGCCCATGCTGGGGAGAAGATGGGGAGATGTGGAGAAGACAGAGTTACTGGAGGGGGTGGGAGGGGGAAGAGACTTTGAACAAGAATATACATGAATAGAAAATGTGACTTTATTCATAATAAAAAAAAAGTTGGGGTGTTCCATTTGGGTTCCGGTTCCAGGACCAGGTGCTGTCTGTGGAGTTTGTCCCCACACACTCTGTAGCAGACAGAGATAAACTCTGACTGCCACGGTCCCCCCAGCTGCTGCTGAGGGAATTTGCATGGCCACCTGCCTCCCACTGAACAAGCAGAGAAGGACTGAGGACTCTGAAAGATAGACTCACCTGAATCCCTGCCAGGGAAAATTGTGTTCTGGTCGGGTTCCAGTTCGAGGACCTAGTGCTGTCTGTGGAGCATGTCCTCACACACTCTGTAGCAGAATGAGATTAACTTTGGCTGTCAGGGTCCCCCCCAGTTGCTGCTAAAAGAAATTGCACAGCCACCCGGCCTCCAAATGCTCAAACAGAGAAAGATTGAAGTCTTGAAATTCAGTCTCGTGCCCAAAGGAGAGGTAGAGATTGAGCAGACCTTTTGTTCAGAGGTGACAGGAGACACAAAAGCCCACGTGCCACAACTGAACAGGAGCCACCGAATCGTGCACCACTGAAGCCATGGGCAGACGCCAGTGCAAAAATTTACATAATAATATAAAGAACATCAAGATAACTCCAGAAGAATGTGGCGATCTTACAACTACAAGATCTGAACTGAGCAATGAAGAGGAAACAGAAGGAAGCAACACCCAAAATTGCTATATGATGATCGTCAAATCTCTCAAAGAAGATATGATAAATTGCCTTATGAAGAAGAA
>PVIH01024637.1:0-22343 GCA_004025045.1 Sigmodon hispidus | reverse complement strand
GAGGCCCGCCGAGCCCTCCTCACCTCTGGTCAGGGTTCGAATCCGCCCCTCAGAGACCCCTGCAGTTAGTTTGCTCAGTTCACTCAGTTCGGGGTCGCGGTAGGGGTCCTTGCAGATACCCTCAGCAGCAGCAGGAGCTGCGGGTGTGGCCAGGTGCAGAGTTCAGCTGCCCCTGCTCCAGAGTGCGCTGGGACGCTGCCGAACATTTGGCTCTTAACTCTCACCAAAGATGCTTCTCTTTGTAGCATGTGGAAGCTATTACAGGATAACACAAGTAATTAAAACACAGAGAAGTGATCATGGATGCCCAACTTCAATGATTACATCAACAGCATCCCTATACCTAAGGGTCAGGAAGATAGAGGAAGAAAATGATAAATGGTCATAAGAGCCAGAGGATCTGGTGTCTGCATGAGAGTGTGTCTCCTAGAAATAATAGGGAAGCTACACATATGATCTCAGAACAATTTGACTTTTTAAATTAGACCTGAACAATGGCGACACCAATAGACAAGCTAATGTCTAGATAAATTAGTGACTCCTGAGAAAGGGAGAATTAGTCTTCCTCCAGGGAGTAATCCCCTTAGAGGTTATTCAAAACCATTTGGTCAGTCACAAGCAAAATTAAATGGACTCAACATGTCCATTCTCACATTCTCAGGCTGGCTCACCCACATCACAGTCAAATGGATCAGCTCTATTGTGATGTTTAGGTGAAGTGCATGGCTGCTCTCTGGAGTGCTGCAGCTGGTGATGGGAAAGCCAAGCTCTATCACATGTGGCAAGAGGAGAAGGGGCGCATCTTTCTCTCATCCTCACCACTATATGGCAGACAAGGAGTACAGGGCCAGCTCTCCTAATCTTACAACTGCGGAACAGGTTCACTTGCACCCCTGCCAGCAGGCTCCCCACTACTGTGCTGCCAAGGAGAGGTGCAGGGCCTGCTCTCCCCAGTGCTTTAGCCAGTGAGGAGCAGGGCCATCTCCTCTACTCTCATGATCCAATGTCCCTAATTTCCTGCCTGCTACAGGTATCCAGGAGTGAAGGAAAAATACCATCTCTTACTCCCAACGGCAGGTATGAAAGTTGTCCTTGAGGTCACAAGAACAAGAGAGGTAGCCCTGTCTTTCACCAGCTTGTGTACTTGGCAGAGTGATCCCTGCACCTTTCCTGGACAACAAAGTAGAGCCTGTCCTGGTTGATGGAGGTGTAGGCAAGCTGGCCCAGAGGTCACTAAAGCAGGATAACCGACACCAACCCCTACGTTCATAGGGCAAGCTAGCTGGTTCAGAGAGCTCACTCTGGTGATGAGGATAAGGAAGAGCTGGCAAGCTGACCAACCATACAACCACCCAGACTGTAAACCAGAGCAACAAGTTGGCCCATCCCAACATCCACCCCATCTAGGATCTGCTGAAGCATGTGAAGGGGCCTATCTTGCAGATGCAAAGTTTCAGGATCTCTGTGACACAGGTCTCAAGAGGATATCCAAGAGGAGTCCCAATGAGGTTCAGTATCAATAGTGTAGCAGAAAGCAGAGGCCTTGAACCAGATCAATGATTCATTGCAATGAACACTTGAAAAAAGATGAATGGATTAAAGGGTACATTGTGTAACTCAGTGGGTCATACTACAGCTTCCATGATGAGATTTTTCTTTTAAATTTTGCTTTGTTTTATCTTGTGGAGTGGTGTTTCAAGGGCAGAGAGCAGTTTCAAAGGGGCAGGAAGACTGGTGGGAACAGGGTGCATGAGACATAAAGTTCATAGGAATTAATAAAAAGTTATTTTTTTTAAAAAAAAGTCTGGCTTTTAAATCCAGTATCTTCTCTGTTTGTTTGTTTATCTATCTATCTATTTATTTATTTACAAGCTGAATGATTTTTAATAAACTTCTATGACAAGACTCATGATTTTGTGGGACCTTAAATTAAGTATTAAGCAATTTCTTGTGACTTGAATGTGAGATATTGTCCATAGACTTATGTGTTTGCACACTTGATCTTCAGTGTTCAGCTCTGTTTGGTAAGACTGTGGAACCTTCCTTGAGGAAATGAGCCACTGGGGTGGCCTTGAGGTTGTATAGGCTGCTCCCATTCTGTTCCCTCTCTGCTCCCAGAGGATCGATGTGTTACTGGCAGCCAGCCTTTGACCTTGCCTTCCCTTACTATCATGTTTTCTCAACTCTATTCCTCCGAAGTTGTGTTCCAAAAAAGCCCTTTCTCCCTTAAGTTGCTTAGATATGTTATCACAGCCACAGGCAAAAAAATTAAGAAGGTGTTCTTCATTTGCAGTTTGCAATCTGTTGGCATTTGATCACCTTGGGAATGCAGAGCAGGAGTGGAATTGGGCCTTACTTGGAATGCACTGGCTTAGCAGTTGATCACATGCTGCAGAATTCTATTTGTAAGTTTAGAAAATTGCCGCACATAGTTCACCATATGGCACAGCTGACTTTGTTAAGGCAGCTATTGTATTTGAAAAATCAAAAATATTCACTGAATCCTCAAATTTCTCTTTCCCCCTACTGTCATGGTTTCCATGACAACATTTCACAGCCCCCTGTTATACTTCAAATGTAAACAATTCTACAGAAGAATGCTGTGAAGGTTTTCCAGAAAGACCAGAGTAAAGGGAGATGCTTTCCCTTCCAGAAAGACCAGAGTAAAGGGAGATGTTTCCCCTTCCGGTTGGATAGAATAGGGAATATTGTGGTATGGCAAAATGCAAACAAGAAACATAATTTTAGAGCCTGAGTCATAAAACTTCTAAGTTTATTCCAGTAATACATAAATGTTAGATATTGACCTTTAAATTGTAGATAATTTCTGATGAGAACAGATATCTATATATGACACTGGATTTTAATGTACCTGAATTTTGCTTTCCTCTGTAATGTAATAGTCATCTATTTCTTGCTATATGGTACATGCTGGGCTTTGTATTACTGGATGAGAGAGAGAGAATAGCTATGTAAACTTCTCTTTCATGAATTCTTAAAGTGCAAGTGTTCAGGTGAATTTATTCCCTTTTATTTATTAAAAAAGGAACAGTGAGTTTATTTCTACTCACACTTCTTAGGAACATTCTTTAGAAGTGACCTTTTGTACTGTACCTTACACTTTATTGAAGGCCATATGTTGTTTACATTGACAAAATATTGTCTAGTCCACAGTTATTATTATGTTCAAAATGAACACTACCCAGATTCTGGCAGCCTGTATCTAGTTCCAGGAGTCTTCAGTGTTGTGTGTTCTAAGCTTTGGTATAAGAGCATTGTAGAGTTGTTGTTAAAAAAGAAAATTCCAAATGTGACTCATCCTACAAACACATAACACTACATAGAAGCTTTCTCACTTTTTGTAAAATAACACCATACTGCTTCAAAGGAATAACATTTAACAGATATGTTTGATGTAAATAGGCATTACCTTTTTCACCTGTATATTTCAATGTGCAACACCTTTTCCTGGCTAGTATTTAGCATAACTAGAATTAACTCAACATTAACAATGTACTCTCTAGAGCAGAAGATTCCACCCAGATTTTCAGTGTCGTTTCAAAGATTCAATATTAAGAAGTGAGTGATATGAAAATGCATAAAAAGTTCAGAAATTAATCTATGTGTAATTAATTCAAGTCATCTATGTTTGTCTTCTATTTCCCGTGTAATATGTGGGAAAGGAGTACTGTGATACAAAGAGATCGTTACTGTATTTCCATTTCGTTTTCTATTCAATTATTGAAGGTCAAGATTTCTGCTGTGAGTTGAAGGTTGATGGCATGAGGTGGTACATTGATGATTCTTGTAGGAATTGCTGCATCTGCTGCATTTTTTCTTTCTCTGAATAATTAGAGACCATAAGGTTAAAATATGCATTAAAAACAGCAAGTTATCAGTGTTGTGCCACAGTAGGAATTCTGTGATAGAAGAAAGAGGCCACATTTGTGTGTCTTCCTGCTATTATTCAAGTGTTTTGAAAATAGCATGTTGCTATTTGAAGCATGCATGCATACATAGGTATGAAAATTTACTAATTTCTACTTTCCTTTGCCTCCCTAGTGCTGGGATTAAAGGCATGTGTCACTACCACCTTGCTTTAAACTAGATTTTTAATATATGAGGAAAACCCTACATAGTAGTATACAGAACCCTTTGGTAAGAGTTCAGACAAAGGGGATCTGGTAGAGAAGGATAATTCACCTTCTCCTTCTTGTCCTTCCATCCTGCTGGGAATTGATTCATCCTGTTGTTGCTTCTGCTGATACCCTCACTGACAGCACAAGAGGTGTTACCAGGACTCTATCATGGCCTGAGGATCAGCTACTTTCTGGGAATCATCCAGGCTTTCAAATTCACAGAGGGACTGCTGAGCACCCACTATTGTGGAGTGAACCACTGCCAGGTTTTCAGCTTTGCAATGAGAAACAGCTACTGTGGAGCACCTCTAACTTCTGAGAAACCAAGCAACTACCCTACTCTACACTTCTCAAGTGGGATTAGACCATTATGGCTATTTTAAAATAATTTTAATATAAATTTCTCAATAGTTTCTCTTAATATATTGCATTATGCATTTATTCATCTCATTGGTTGTTTCTCAAAAGAATCCTGACTAATACACAATGGGAGTACTAGATGGCTATTGAGGTAAGTCAGGAGTGTCTCCCACTTATTTGCCTTTTACAATGGCTTTTCTTTTGGTGTTATTTATTTTTTAAATTAGTATGCAAAATAACAAGATAAGAAGTTTCCTTGTGGCATTATATATATACATATATATATACACACACATATATATATAAAATGGTTGAAGCTGCCTCTCTTATTTTTTATGCTATCACTCTCATGTCTCCCACTCTATACCATTTTAGTCCCACAATTCTATTTTCCATTTATTTTGCTTTTTATTTATAAAATAAAGGCTTTTTTTTTATCCATATATCCCCTGCTCCCCTGGCTTCCCTCCTCCCAATCCCTCCCAGTCAGCCTGAACCTCGCCCTCCTCATCCTCCCATCCCCTTCCCCAAAAGGCAAGAAGTCCCAAGATGGGTCAGCACAGCATGGCACATCCACTCCAAGCAAGAGCTCCTTTTCTTTTTCATGGCAAATGTAGTTTTTGACTTTTTCCCACCCCTCTTTACTTTTCTTCTCTCATGACATCTTTTCTAGATTTATAATCACTTGTTCCCCACCTAACCCAGCCCTAATATTGGGATGAGGGACTCGGACCTACCTCAAATGGATACGCCAGACCAAACCGACCCACTTTGGGACTCCTTGCCCTCCTTGGGGAATGGATGAGGGGATGGGGTGGGGAGAGGCTGAGGGAGGACTGGGAGGGACTGGGAAGAGGGAAGGAAGGGCAAACAAGGGGATATATGAAAAAAGCCCTTTTTTAAATAAAAAAATGTATATTTTAAAAAATTCACTATATGATATGTGAATACTATCTCAATTTTAAACGCAGATATACTTCAAGTCTTTGTTTTACGGCCTTTGTCACATACATCAATTATATAAGCATTTGATATAAAAAATTATTTGTTCCCACATAAATACTCATAAACTGGAAGGTAGGACCTGCACACAAGAGGAAATATGTATTTGTCTTTCTGGGGATAAGTTATCTTACTTTACAATTATTTTCTAGATTGATTAATTTCCTAGCAAATTTTCTTTAGCTATATAAAATTCCATTCTGTCTAAGTGTCACATTTTCCTTATCTATTGGTTGATGAGTATCTAGGCTAATATGGATGTAGAATCCTTTGGGTATATGTTCAGCTAGAACATTAATTTAATCTTTTTGAGATATATTCACTTTGACTTTTTTTAAAAAAATGATATTTTTCTTAATTCTTTAAGAATACCACACAACTCTCTCTCTCTGTCTTTTGGTTAGTTTGGAGAAGGGTTTGTCTATCTTGTTGACTTTCTCAAAAAACTAACTTTTTGATTCATTGATTTTTTTTGTATTGTTCTCTTTGTTTCTATTGTACTGATTTCAGCTCTGAATTTGATTATTTCCTGCTGTCTACTCCTGCTGGATGAATTTGCTTCTAATTGTTCTAAAGCCTTCAGCTGAGTTGTTAGGTCTCTTGCATGAGCTTTCTCTTGTTTTTTTATATAGGCATCTAGTGCTATGAATTTTCCTCTTAAGACTGCTTTTATGGTGCCTTATAAGTTTGGGTATGAAATTCTAGAATGTCTTTGATTTCTTTCTTAACTTCTTCCCTGACCCAGAGGTGGTTCAATGTAGAGATGTTCAGTTTCCATGAGTTTGTAAGGTTTCTGTGATTTTTGTTGTTGTTGGATTCTAACTTTAGGCCATGGTGGACTGATATGATACAAGGGGTTATTCCTATTTTTGTTGCAACTATTGATATTTGTCTTATGACCAGGTGTGGTGGCCATAATGCATCTGTGGGCATTAGCTGTGACCTACTGTGCTTTCTTTATCTGTAGCTGAGCCTAACATGGCTTAAGAAGGTTTAGATTTTATTTTTTATGTTTCATGTATTTTAGAAAAAAGAGAAGTTTTATTACTGCATGAGTTTTTTGTTATCTATTCTGAATGTTTTGCTTTTTTATATAATGTTTGATATTGATTTTCAAAAAGCAATAAAAAATGAAAAAAAGAATATCACACAACAACATAGTTTGGGCATATTTATGCATCTGCCCCTTTTTCCCTATACACCTCATGACCTTTTTCTATACCCAGAAGAGACTCTATCTCAGTAGACACTTTGTCCCCAGTGCCTTTCAGCCTTTCCTCCCCCTCTTCCAGCATGTTCTGAGGCTCAGGTGTAGGGGCTGTATTGTAAATGTATTAACTGGAGATGAGTACCCCAGGATCAGTTTTTCTGTGTTTTAACCAGTTGTGACTTTCTTTGACAATTGCTTTTGCAGTAAGGGGAAGCATTGAGAATGCAGTCAGAACTTATACTGGTTTAGCAAAGTGGCAGTGGCAGAACTTCTCTAGGTTCCCTGGCCTCACCAGCCAAGGGTAGTTGGCTACATTTACAAGGCCAAGTATGAATTCCCTTTTGTTGACTGGAAAGTAAGTCTACAGTAGTGACTGTTGGCTGCTGCTGTGATATAAGAGCCTCTCATGCACCATTAGAGAATCTCTCTCTGTGCTGCCCAGTATTATAGTTTGTAGACACTACAGTTGAATAGGACGCTTTTCTCCATTGCTGTTTACATAATTTCTGATACCATGAAAATGAGTCTTCAAGGAGGAAGCTTGCAATTCAGATTCAGATCAATTCCTCAAGTTCTGTGTCCAAAGTATATGATGTTTTGGGAAATACATTCTTAATTTTTTTTCTGGAAGGAATGAAGTACAAGACCAATAGCCTATATTGTTTAGATGATCTTATTGATTCTTCTGGCCAGCAACATAAAAAGGCAGTTTCTCTGCTGGGTGCGAGAGTTTTTGTTAGGTAGTTTATGGTTTGGGTGAGAAAATATCAAGTGGTATAACTTCAATTAAAATGTGTATGTATGTGTATATAAAAGCTTATATACTATATGGAATTTTAAGTAAACATAAAAAACAAATGTCACATGACTTTATCAAGCTTTCTTAATATTGTTTATCCCCATCCCCATTCCTTCTCTTTCTGTGTTGGTCTCTCTTAATCATCTCCAGGTAAATTTCCCCTACCCATTTTTACCATTTCTCTCTTTTTAGAATGATGTCTTACTTTCCCTCTCACTGCAGCTTCTTTCTTAGTGACAGCCACTATGATTGCAATTAGATGGAATCTCAAAGCAGGTTTAATTTGCATTTCCCTGACAGCTAAGGATACCAAATGATTTACCAATATTTTCTTGGCACTAGAGTGTTGTCTTTGGAGAACTATCTTTCCTGTTCTCTAGTCTATTTATTGATGGAATTGCTGTTTGTGTGTATGTGTGTATTAATTTTTTCAGTGCTTTAAATATTCTAGATATTAACCCCTGTCTAAATCATAGTTGGCAAAGGTTCATTCTTAAATGCAGATTTTCTTTGTTCTTTTGAAAGTTTTCTTTGCTACGTAAAAGTTTAAAAGTTTTATACAACTCCATTTGTTAGTTTTGGGAGCTTTTTAATTTGTTGTTAGTGCACACCTTGAAATGTTTTCTCTTAATCATTTAAATAACTTTAAAGTAATTTATCTAATAATATAATATGTAGATTATGTTTATAATGTATATGTGTGTGCATATTAATGTGTGGGCACAGATGCACAAGCGCACACCTATGTGTGGAGGCCAGAGATTTATTTCCAGTGCCTTTTCTCTATTGTATTCCATTTGATTTTTTGATATAGTTTTTTTCACTATACTTGGAGCATGCTAATTTGCCAGGGGTAACTGGCCAGCAAGGACAGTAGCTTTAACTACTTAGGATATTAAGGAGATAAAATATCTCTACACTAAAACCTTTTAGTATGAAAAATTTCATGGAGAAAGACACTAGCTGACAAAAAGGCTCCTAGATTGTCATAATCAGTATTGATAAACATTACTACTTTTTTTGCTATCAAAAATTGTCTACACATTCAATAAAATTTCTATCAAAATTTCAATGACATTCTTTAAATAATTAGAAAAACAATCCTAAAATATGTATGAAAACAGCAAATGACCCTAGAAAGACAAAGAAATTTTAAACAAAAAGTTATAACACCTTATCTAAAATTATGCTGCAGAGCAATCATGACAAAGATAAAAAAAACTTGCACAAAAACAAAAATGAAGAGCAATGGAGTGTAAAAGAGGACCCACAAATAAACTCATACAGCTGTAGACACTTAATTTTTAAAAAAGTTTTCAAAAAGGTATACATTGGATAAAAGACAGCTTATTTGAACAATGATATCAGAAAATCTAGATATGTACAGGGGACAGTAAAGTGTTTGCTATGTAAGCATGAGGACATGAGCTCAGGTTTCTAGAATGAACATAAGTCAGCTGTGGTAATATATACAATGTGTAATCATTGCTCTGGCAAAGGGGAAACAGGATGATCTGTGGAATTTGATTGCCAGCTAGTCTTTGTGAATCTGGGAGCTTCTGGTTCACTGAGAGATGATGATGAAGAAGAAGAATAGGAAGAAAAAGAAGGAGGAGGAGGAAGAGAAGAAGAAGATTATATACAGAGGAAAATGGGAATCTCAAACCTGAACCCTATATTTTGTCAGAGTGAGACCCTGCAGTCACTCCATTTGGCTTTGGAATCAAGGACCAGCTTACAATGCCATGGGAAACTAGTTTCAAGCTCCTTGATCAAACTACTCAAGGCACCAAACTGTAGCAAAGAAAATAAAAGAGCTGATATAGAGGCTGTAGCCCCAAAACCAGAACAAAAGAAAAAAAGCAAGATTCCAACTTTACTATGAATTAGTCCTATTCTGGACTTTGTAAATACTTCCACTAAAAGAATAAATGTGACTTGAACAACAACAACAAAAATTTGACCAACAAACTCTAGAATTCGGAGAGAGAGAGAGAGAGAGAGAGAGAGAGAGAGAGAGAGAGAGAGAGAGAGAGAGAGAGAGAACAAAATAGCATGTTACCTCCAAAAAATACAAATCTCATAGTAATAATGTTCATGAGTAAAATGGCATGGGAGAAATTAAAAAAAATCAAAAGATTGGTTATAGCTATAGTCTATCAACTCAAAGAAAAGAACTAAGATATTGCCAAAACATGAAACTAGAGTTTGAAATTTTAATGCAAACGCAAACTGAAACAATGCTGGAAATGAAAAAAATGCAACAAGCCAATTAAAAACATAAGTGAAAAAAACCTCATCAACAGAACACATTACAACTCATCTCTCCCCTAAATCTAGGCCAGCAGGGAAAACACCTGCAAGCCAAATCTCTCAGTAAAATCCAGTGTGTTGGACACCCCCAGCTACAAATTTTACCCCAACCCCAATTCACTGAACATCTCTCAGTGACCTCAGCAGCTACCTAAGACCCACAGTTCCTCAGCACCTATTGGACCAGCCCAGCTAGAGAACCCAGTCTCTGTGACTCAGACCCTTGCACACAACCCTTGAAACCCAACCTCCCCTCATCTTTTCCCTAAATCCAGGGAAGCAGGAAATCCTCTGCAGGCCAGAACTACCCAGTAAATCCAGTCATCTACAATTTCAGCCTCAACCCCGCCCCATTACATAGTGACTTCAGGGGCTACTTGAGACCCACAGATCTTCAGCATCTATTGGATCAAGAGTGGCTACCTGAGACCCACAATTCCCAAGTACCTATTGGGTCAAGAGTCTCTATAGGATTAGGAGCTCCTTCTGGATCAAGAGCACATATTAGACCAAGATTGGATCCCTGAGAAATGAAATCAGTTAGCTCTTATTACACCAAGAACACAAGTCCTGCCTCCTTCACTATTTGGTACTGACATTCAGATCACTATTACATATTTTTGCATCATATTTTATTTTCTCTTGGCTAATTTTCTTGGTTAATTCAGGAAGTGACATGTTAAATTGAAGAGGGAAGAATAGTCAGCGGTTTCTTACTGCCACACTTGAATAGAAGGCATCCAGTCTTTCACCCTGATGTGGTACCTAAGCTTTTTACTTAGCATACATAGTGTCTATTAAGTTGAGAAAAATTCCCCTTCTAGTCTATTGAGTGTGTGTTTATTACAAAAGGACATTGAATTGAGAGAATATACAGACTGCAGTGCTTATTAAATGGGATATTTAACTTACAGGGTATAGGGAAAACATTCTCCAGAGCAATAGCTGTACACACAGGTGCAGAGATTTGTCCAGTAGCTAAATCATATCTTGGTGCATATTCATAATTTAAGTCTATCATAATTTATTATTGTTCTCTATGATTTGTTTATTTATAAACATTCCAGAGGTTGGTGAAAGTGTTTCTCTCTCACACTCTCTCCTCTCAAATTCTTTCCAGTACTCATGCTTAAACCCAGGGACTTCATGCTAACGAAGCTTTCTATTACTGAATTATATACACAGTCTAATGTACAACATTTTGATGGCATTACTACCTAAGATTCACAAAAGAATGTCATATGGATTTTGTTTTCAAGTTTAAAAAACAAAACAAATGCTTGAAATGATTTTATCTTTTTTTTCTCCATAATAGGCTATATTCATGAGGTAAGTAGAATACTCATGAGTAAGTAGATGATATTGTGTCTATTGTTAGGGATATAAGAATTTTCACCCATAAACTGAATAGAGACGATTTCTTAACTGTGAGCTTCTCTCCTATGTGGTTCCCTGAGTCTTAGAGGAGGTAGTATAATATTCACTTTGTTTAGTACTGAACACTCAACTATCACTTGTTCTAAACACCTGATTATCTATGAGTCTCATCCTCTGCCATTAATTGCAAAAAGAATCATCTCCCCATAAGTATAACCATAAATATTTAGAAGATACTTTTGCACCATCTCAATATAAGAAAACATCATAAACTACAACTTACTGCCTAAGTAATGATATGTTTTTGACTGAATCTACAGTGCCGGAAATGATTTCTTTCATTTAGAATAGGCCTTAAGTCTTATAAAAAATAATTGGTTAACTCATAACAATGTGTCATTCATTATGGTACAATGAGGCACATCTTATCTGTTCATGGGATTCAAGGCTAGGTAAAACTGATGGTGGCTTTTCCCTCTAGTAGTCTGCATAGCAACTTTTCTCCCCATAAGAGCTAGCCAGTAGGAAAGAAACTTCCAGAACAGGTCTAGATTGATTTCATTATATCTTGGATTGGAAGTTGATGATTTCAGCAATAGTTTTTTTAATCATTATCATCATCATCATCATCATCATCATCATCATCATCATCATCATCATCTAGTTCTAGTGGGAAGCCTAATTGGAATGGCAAGAGCCTATATTGTTTTGGAAGCCCCTTGAAGGAGAACTCCTAAGTAATCCCATATATATGACAGTGGGATTTTTGTTTAATAATCCAGAAATTGTAAGAGGGTCATAGGAATTTTGAACAGATAAAATGGCTAAAGAATATATGGATTTTTGAATTTCGGTTTCATTTTACCTTATGAGATGAAAATAAGATTTTGAGGTCATGGTTGTGTGGTTATGATTTACCATGACATATTTGGGTATCAAATTGATAAGAGATAAAATTGTAGTTGTTAGTACCATGATGAAATCTGAATTACCTTGGAGATGAGCCTTACTACTTAAAGTCTCCATGAAACTGATTGAGTGGGAAGACCTATTCACCATGGGTGGTGCTATTCCTTGGGCTGGAATCCTAGACTGCATTAAATGGAAAGAGCTGAGTACAATCACTTACTCTTTCTGCAATGTGGCCAGCTGCTTCAAAATTCTACTTCCATAATTTCCTCATCAAAGTGGACTGTAACACAGAAATTTTAGCCCAGATAAATCATTCGTATTTTTTGCATCATTAAAGCAAGTCTACCACATCATAAACAAAAATCATTTATATCTTAAGTTGTTTTTCAGACTATTATTTCACAAAAACTAAAAAATAAGTAAGACAACTTCTATACTTCTCCCTGGGAATAAGAATAGGTGCTTGATCCTCTGAAGAATAATAAACAGCCATATTTATAACATATTTTAGAAATTCTTGGATGGCAACTGAATATAAAATATTAAATTTTACTCCAGAGTGGGTGGTAATCTTTTTGCTAGATCTTGTAAATCTGTCCTAGGAGAAATTTCTTTCCTTTTTTCTGTAGTATAGATGTCTGAGGATATGTTGTTCTCAGTGTCCATTTAAAGTTTCAAACTGAGGTGAACTGATAGCAAGAATCCATTACTCTGGAAATACCATTGTAGGGCTCTTATTCAAAGTCACAAATCTTTCCTGGAATACAGCTTAGTGCTGATCATCTACAACATGGAAGCCCTGTAGATCAATCCTATGCACTGGAGAAAGGGGGGAAAAAGGAAGAAAAGAGAACTATAGAATCTATTTTCCTTCATGAAGGAATTGGAGAAAATAAAATAAACATATGAATTTGTACTTAAAAAATCAATTTAAAACATATTTTTATAGGATTTGAGATCTCAGTTCTTAATCTTATACAAGATTGAATAATACATATTGAGATGGTAATTTTACTGTCATAGATCTCTGATCAATCGAAAATAACCATTCATTCACTTATACCACTCTTGTTCCAGAATAGTTATGCTGTGCACTGTAGAGTGCAGCTTACTTTATGACTAATATTAGTGTGCTGTTATCATCATGTTATTCTGTGACACTTAAGGTTCCATAAACTGTGCTCAGTCACATACCACTGCCACACCTCTCTGTTTCTCTGCTTCTGTGTCTTTTGCTTGTTCCTGTCAAAGAGAGTGCTTTGGAAAGGCACAGCTAGGGTTTATAGAATAAACCACAAATAATTTTCTGAGTTAACTTACTGAGATAAAATCACATAGAGTAAATTTTATTCATTTAGGCTTAAGGACTTTGGTCAAAGATGTTTTTTCTCAAAACCACAATTATAATCAGAACATGAAATATTTCTGCTTTGCAAGGCAGATCTTTTATTTTGTATTGTAATCTGTTTTCCTACCATCTCAAAAGCCATTCATTTTATTTTTGTGTAGGTTGATTGACTGTTTCAGTTAAACTTTTTTATGTAAGAAGACTCCTCTATCATGTATTTTTCTTTATAGACCCAATATAATAATTTTCTTCTATAGTCATTGATTAGAGATACGTATCAACAATTTGTTTTTTTACATAGTAGTGATAGAATATATAAACAAGCCATTGCTTATCTACTGACCTATTGATAGACTGTGTATTATTTATAGTTTGGGATTGTAATGATAAAATTGCTTTGATGTTATGTAAATATTTGTTTTGTGGGAACATTTATTATCTATTATATATGTATCATATTTATCTATGTTCTTATCTCTCATCTATACATATCTATTTATATCTTTTTGTCTTTGGTAGCATTTTTGTTCCCATTTTCCCATTGATTGCTTTTGAATGTTTAGTTTGATGTTTCCATGCATATGTACTAAGAAGGTATCAAAAATATTTATTACTCACAAATGAGACTTAAAAGATAATGACAAGCACCCAGCTTGGTGCAGAATAGCCTGAGACAGTGGGGAGGAGGACTTGGTGTGGTGATTAAAGAGTATTACTATGAGCAGTGTCCCTCCTGGTTGACATGTCTATCGTTCTCTCCCTTCACCTCCATCCTCAGTGTTTAAGAAGAGGATACATAGCTTTTCTTATTACCTTGCCCAGAAATGGGGAAACGTGGGCAAGGTACATATCTCAGTTGACAAAGTTCCCATTTAACATGTATGAAGCTTTGTGTCCAGTTCCAGCATCATGTAAACTATCCATAGTGGTACATGCCCGTAATAATAACACTTGTGAGTTGGAGGCAGAGGATCTGGAATTCAAAGTCGTTTTATACTTCATAGGAATGCATAAGATTCTATTGACAGAATGGGGAGGCAAGAGGGGGTGACTGGGCATGGATATTGTCAGTGGTGAAACAAACATAACAAAATTGATCCAGACCTCTTATAGCATTTTTTCTTTCTTTAGTGTAAATAAAAAGATTCATAAATGTTAGGTAACAGAATAATAAGCACATATGTATATATAAAACTCTATTTTGCCAATCCTAAATCATCCCCAAAACACAGTCCTTAGTCTATGTTTAAAAGCAATACCTTTTAATTATTTGAGAATTTAATGTAATGTATTTTTTAACATATTCAGACCACTTAAAACTCTTTATATAATGATCCCTTTCACTTTCCCATCCAAATTTATGATTTCTTATTATTTTCATTTCTCCATCAAAATTACACAACTAATTTTTCGAGTGGGGACTCCCCTGACTATAGTATATTTGAAGACTTGCTCATTTATATATGAGTGTTTGTCTGTGTATATGAATGCATACTATGTACATGCCCAGTACTTGAGGAAGCCAGAAGAATGAGTCCGATGGCCTGGAAGTGGAGTTTTGAATGATTCTGAGATGCTATATGTGTACTGGGAACCAAATCCAGATCCTCAGGAAGATCAGTGAGTGGCTTTACCTCCTGAGCCATTCCTACAGCCCCTAAACTACTACACTATATATAGCTGTTTGATGTTACACTAGACATCATTGACGATCATTTTATTCTGATTCATTCTCTGTTCTCTTTTTATTTTGAATAGTAATTGCCATGTTTTTACATTTGCTAATCCTGTCTTCTTAGTTTAGTTCCATGATGCTGTCATAAAGTACTCTGACAAGTTCAACTTAAGGAGCTGACTTGCTGATGTTTCAGTTCCTTAGAGAAATGACAGGAGCTGGAGAGACCCAGCCACAATGCATCTGTCCCTAAGAAGTGGAGAACATGGAATGAGTGCTAGAGCTCAGCTCTCTTTCTCCACTCTATGTAGTTCAGGATTCCTTGTCTAGGGAGCAGTCTCATTCACAATTAATATGTCTTCCCACATCAGCCAAGGTGATCAAGTCCCCATTGCCAGAGGCAGTCCTAATTCCAGGGGATCCCATTGAGATAAAAATTTACACTAACTGCCACACTGTTCTTCTATAGCATTTTATTTTCAATTAATCCTATCAATCCTATGTATTTTTCATCTCAGATATTCTGTCTTTTATGCCTATAAATTCAGTGTATGTTATATAAAATTTATCTCTCAAAATATCCGGTATTATTTTATTTTTCTTGAGCATACAGATTGTTAGTACAATACTTTAGTGCCTATTTACTAGTTTTTGAGTTATTTATGGTTAGTTTTACTAACTGATTTATAGCCACATCATCGATTTCATTTTTTTGCTCTTTTAGACCTGATGATATTTGACTGGCTACGCACTGTGCACTTTGCCATGTTAGGTCTTAGGAATATTATGTCACTGTAGTTGAATTTTGTTTGGGGATGCTATTAAACTACTTGAGAACTGTTTGAGATGTACAGGTTTTGCTTTTTGGTTTTTTCGGGTGAGGTGGAACTAGCACTGTATTAGTTTAAGATTAATTTTCCACACTATTGAACCATGACTCTTCTTAGTATAGTAACAGATGGCTCCCAAAATATGAGGTGTCCCATTATGGCTGTTGACAGGATGCTTTGTTTCCAGCCCTGTGATTCATCTGAGTACTGTTCCTTTTATTCTTAGCAGTTGGTTCTCTTTCTCATCTTCCTTTCCCTCACATGTATACTCTGACCTGTTCTCCACTCAGGACTTTAGGAGATCCTACACAAACCTTGCAAGCTTTTGCATGTATACCTTTGCTTCCTTGTTATTCTTCCTCAGGGACTCTAATATTCATGGTGTCCCTAGACAGCAGGGTATCAACCCAGGGTGACCTCTGAGATCTGTCTGGGCTTCTCATCTCTTGACTGCCACCACATGCTTCCTCTAGACAGGTGGTAGGAAAATCACGTGTCTACATCCTTTCAGGTTTCAATTATCACCACCATCAATGTCTGGTATTTAGTCTCCTATGTGTCATTGACCTAGTTATTATAGCAGCAGATTACATTTCAAGTTTATTAATACATCTTAATTAGAATATTAAGGGTTTTTTGTTTGCTTCTTTGGTTGACTTTTTGAGATAGGTTTTCTCAGTGTGACAGACCTGACTGTCATGGATTTCAAACTATAGACCAGGATGGCCTCAAACTCAGAGACATTTTCCTGCCTCTGCCACCTGAGTACTACGATTAAAGACATATGCCTCCACACCCAGCCAAACACCAACAATTTTTAATGTAAATTTAAAAACATGATAATCAATGCTACTATGTTTGGTAGTAAAATTAATACTTGTAGAGATGTTAAATTTTTTTAATTTTTAAAATATATATCAATTTCTTGATTCTGTTTCATACAATATTTATGAGAAAATAATTTTAAATGCTTATAAAGATTTATGTGAAATTGTCTTTACTAGAAAATTTTATTAGTATCTACAAAACAAGAATACATAAACATTTAGCAATAGGATAATTTTAAGCAAATTGTTCATTATTATGATAGTATTGAGCCATTAAAAAGATCATATTCTTTTTTTTTATTATTTGGTGATTTTACACCATACACCTCATCAAACCCAGTTATCAGTCTTTCCAGTGTCATACCCAGTCATATGATCTCTGTTACATTCTTACATACTGGAGATGGAATAAAGGGGGTAGCATCCTTGACACAAGTTGTGATGGGTTCCATAGTCAATGTTTTAAAGCTGAGTAAATTCCTAACATGTAGAAAATTTGGGAAATGTTAGAATTTAGACTTTAGAACTTAATTATTTAGCCCAAGAGCTTATTGAAATATGCCCCTCCTAGTTTGAGGTATTCAAAAGATAAAATGCTAGAAGTCTGAAAACCAAGTAAAATAGTATAAGTTAGGTAACCTAGGCCCAAGAAGACAAATGGCCCATCTTCCTTCTGTGTTGATTCTATCTATGAATTCTTAGTATGTGTAGCTGTGAGTAAAAGTAAAGGCTGAGAAGACAGAAAGGGTCCATGAGAGGATTAGGGATACAGAAGATACCCCAAGAGGAAAACAGTAGAGTTCATCAAACATGGAAGTAGAGAGAAGGACAATGGAGGACACAACAATCTAAGGAGGGGATGGAAATAAACGCTTTTATTAATTTTTTTTTAAAAGAATACTAAAAATAGTTTGAAGGAAGGTTCCCCCTCCCCTGTTCATTAACTAATGCTCCTCTCAGAAACCATGGGTTATTAGCCAGTATGGGATACATCCTTGTACCTGTTAGAAATGGAGCTCTCAGCAAATCCCCAAATAATACAAGTTTTTGTCAATGCTTTTGACAGTTCACCAAAACATAGTAGGGGACCTTATCACTAAAGACACCATGCACTTTGGCCATAGGACATGGAGAAACCAAGCTTTTCCTTTTTATAGTACCAGAAGGCTATATGCAAGCAGCTAGGGGAAAAAGTCATTGACAGTGTTAGTTAGAATTTCTATTGCTGTGGAAGGAACCATGACTAAAAGCAAACTGTGGAGGAAAGAGTTTTTGTAATCTGGTACTTTATAGTTCGTCATCTAGAAAAGTCAGAGCAGGAAGTCAAAACAGGAACCCAGACACGGGAACTGATACAGAAGTCATGAAGGATCGCTTCTTACTGGCTTCCTCTTCATGGTTGCTGAGATGCAGATGTGATTTTCTTCAATGTAGGGAGCTGCGTTGTACCATGCCCTAAAGGCGGTGTTGGTTTCCGCCTTCCACCTTCCTGATGGGATGGTGAGTGCTCTCGGGAGTAAACAACTCCTTATTGGCTGTAGGCAAGGATAGTGGCTTGCTTCCGGCGCCTCGGGACCTATGGGCAATGTCCACGTGGCTTACCCGGATTGGAGGCCCAGAGGGTATTTAGCCACGAGCGGACTTCCCCCCGGGGTAGTTCGGCGTTCGCCATACTTCTGAGAGTGAGAGTGAGAGTGAGTGAGTGAAAGACAAGAAGATATTTGAAAGGCCTGAATAAACTGCAAAGAGAAGGATCCGGTGTTGCGTGTTCCTTGCTGGCGAGGCTGTGCACGACACTTCAATGGTGTAGCTAAGCACCCACATTGAGACCATATAATTAGAGATAATAACTGATAACTGAGAGTATAAATATCTGTTAAAATAGTTTAATTGGGGAACAATTTGCTGGTACAGAGTAAGACAAATTCAATTAAAGAATTTCTAGAAGGTTGTATGTAGACCAATCCATGCCACATACATAGCCATCTGACCTGGTCTTCCTCACCACCTAAGAGGCCAGAGAGGGAAGAGAAAGCTATGTACATGTACCTGGACTATAAATTGATACTCTGGCTACACTCCAAATATTTAAGCTCTGAGGCCATAAGTGTTTCCCAGATCTAGATTGTCAAGAGGCCACACTTTAAGGTCAAGGTATAATACAACTTGTTTTCCACTACACACCTACTGCTCAGTTGTGCTCAATTGTTGAGTTTCAGTATTATTTAACCTCCTACTCATGTTCTTGCATAAAATTCTGTCAACAACTAAGAATCACATAGAAAAAAAAAGACATGAAAATAGAAGAAGGAAAAAAATTCCAGTGGGACATCAGGGATGAAATGAAAGGGAAAGTGCTATGAAAACAACCACAAGTAATCATATACCTGTATGAAACTACTGAAGAATAAACATATAAGAAATATGTGTTCTTATGTTGCAAGCTGTGGCTAAGACAGTCTTTCTTTTTGATCCAGTAGTCCTTGCTAAAGGATAACTTAACTCTTTAAGTGTGGAACAAAATTGCTCCAACAGAGCTGTATGAGATTGCTCTAAAGGACTAAATTCACTGAGTGAGAATCTAGCAATCTCATTGTGATAAGCAGAGTTGTACTCCTCTGCACTCGAGTCTCTTAAAAGAAAAGTTTCATTTTGTTTCTTCCATAACGATATAAGATAGCATTTTCCTTTTTTATTGATATGACTTCTGATGTGTTTTCCAGCTACTGTGAGGTTGGGAGTTGATGTTTTCTAGATAGACTTCTGAAGGGAAATATTTGTGAAGTATCCTAGTGATACTTTGAAGAAGATCAATTCTTGAATGTAAGGTGTAGCCCCTAGGGTGAGACTGAGAGGACCCGAGACTGTCCAAATCACAGACATGTGACAAGAATCACTGGAAGAATGAATAAAAACCACAATAATGCAAATGGACTTGTCTTCATAGACCTGGGTGACAAAGAGTCCCTTGAAATTGACTAAGCATTTTACTCACTAGTAGAACTCCAAGAGTTAACCTTTAGCACAACCATACACATTACTGCAGTTTGTGTAAAATTTAGCCTGTGTTTGAAATCTGGAAATGACATAAAAAACAATTCAATGTGTTAATATGTGGGATAGAATTTGAATCTCATTGGACTGGCTTATGTAGCTCCCTCAGTGTTTGAAAAATATATAGAGAGAAAGCTTTATAGTCAGTACCGACTTGATTTTCCATGTCCAATGCCAGCAAATTTATAGCACCTTTTTCTTCATTTTTAGACTCACTATTAGGAAGAGTTTGTCCTTATTATCAGAAAAATAAGCCTAAAAACTAACACCTGCCAGAAACTATGCTATTATTGTGTTGTATATTCTGCCAAGTATTGATTGCCAAGAAGTCCCAATGAATGTAAGAAATCCAAGTAGAAGAATTGGATTTCTTTTGGAGACACTCCTATAGTGAGGTCAGGCAGACAAGGGGAGCAACTCCCTCATGTATCCAGATTTTGGATGAAATGACAGAGAAACAACCTCCTAAGATAGTTGAGAATTTGACAAGCATCTTTAAAAAAAGATTGTGTAATTTATGGTTTATTGATTAACAAAACTTTTATTTATCCTCAGTATCTTTGTAGCAAGTAAATTTTCATAATAATCTGATGGTTAGAAAAAATTGTGGTACAGTCATGAATATTGTGAGCAAGAGTCAGGCCTTGTTGAAAATTTCTATTTGCTGAAAAAACTTGATGTATTTCTGCTATAGGACTTGAAAATATTCTCAGAAACTTGTATAATAATTGTTCATTTACTTTTCAATGATCTTCCTCTTTCTCTCTGTCTTTTACTCTCAAACAAATGTTGTATTATGTTTCTGGGCCAGACTTTCCAGTCTAGCACTGAGGTTCTGACCCACTGACTGGCAGTCCCACAGAGACACACAGATGGTTACATTAATTTTATGCTGATCGACCTAGGACCCAGGTATATTGATATCTAGCTCTTGCTCTTAAACTAACCCTTTATTCCTATCCTGTTCAGCCATGCTGCTCAATACTTTTTCTCAGAGAAGCATTTCAGCTTCTTTCTTCTGCATCTGCTGCTGTCTCACGGTTCTTTCTCCATCGCATCTCTGTGGCATCTCAGCTCTGCTCTTCCTGGACCCAGAGTTTTCCGAGTCTGGTAGATCCTCCCACACTTCCTGTCTACCTTCAGCTAATCAGAGTTTTTATTAAACTAGTAGGCAGGACAATTATTTACAAAGTAATAACATAATCCCACTACAGACAAAATCTTTATATACATTCCAAGCTGTCCTCATATTTATTACATAGCTCATACTAGCCTTGATTATTGGCATTACAGATGTGTGATATCATGCTGGGTGTGTGTGTGTGTGTGTGTGTGTGTGTGTGTGTGTGTGTGTATGTGTGTGTGTGTGTGTGTGGTGTTGCTAGGGCTTCAAACGAGGTAGGAAATCAATTTTCTTCTGAAGTAAATCTTAATTCTTATTAATGTTTTGTGACCACTGTGATAGATGTTGGGAATGAGCACCAAATACAAAAATATAATTCTCCAGTTCTCCATTTCACACTGTAATTGAAAATCCAAGAGTAAGAATGAAGGAAAATATATTACAGGCTTCAAAAGGAAAGAAGTATGTTACTTACAAAGGCAAACTCATCAGAAGTATAGTAGACCTCTCAGCAGAACCCAAACCCTCAGAAAAGTCCTGGAATTTGGTATAGTTCAAGCTCTGAGAGTAAATAATTTATAAACAAAATTATACTGTCCAAAAAATTACTGTTTAAAATCAGTATATTAAAAATACCCTTAAAGATAAATACAACTTAAGTAAAATCTATGACTTCTGTGTCGGTATTGTGGAAGAAAAAGAATAGTTACAGTCAAAGGAAAAAAATTTAAAAATAAATAGAAAGAGAATTCCTCTAATAATCACACATACATAAATATTAGAGGATATGCCTTTTAAAGCTAATGAAATTCTAAAATATTTAAGGTTGAAACTATAAGCAAATCAAATACTGGGGCACATTATAAAATTACAATTTGAAAGAAAGTCAATGTGTAGTAAAAACTGCTACACATTTCAACCCTTAATGGTGACCTTAAGACAGAGCATCTACATGTTCAGTAACTAGCACAGAGACCTGTCATTTTTCATGAGAAATCTCTCAAAAGTCACCTAAGAAACAAGCAGGGGTTGCACTCCTAATATCTAACAAAGTAGACTTTAAGCTAAAAGCAATTAAAAGGGACCAAGATGGTCACTACTTATTCATCACAAGAAAATTTGGTCAAGAGGAGATTTCAATCTTAAATATTTATGCCCCTAATATAGGGGTACCAACATATGTAAAAGAAACACTGCTAAAGCTCGAATCCCACATCAATTCTTACACCCTAATAGTGGGAGACTTCAATACCCCACTTTCAACCCTGGATAGATCAACCAGACAGAGCCTCAACAGAGAAATAAGGAGTCTAAATGAGGTTATGATGCAAATGGATTTCATAGATATCTACAGATCCTTCCACCCAAAGGCAA
>PVIH01024636.1:0-22343 GCA_004025045.1 Sigmodon hispidus | reverse complement strand
CTTCCCCCTCCCTCCCTTCCCTCCTTCTCTCCCTTCTTCCTTTCTTCTTTCTTTCTTTTGGTGCTAAAATCAAACCCAAGGCCTCTTATATATTAGAAAGCAAGGCTTAATTTCGCTTTTGAAAAGCAATGCAAGTAGCAATGAGATATTTCTTTACCTAAAAGATAGGTAAAATACTTGATAATATGGTATTATCTACGGTCTGTGGCCTCTGCCATGCTTGCATATGCCATTAGTAGGAATAAATGTTGGAGCGACATTTTTCAAAAATACTTTAACAACATACATCAAAAAATTAAATGCACATTTTCTTCTATTCAGCAATTTTATACTTTTATCTGCAGTTATGCATTTATATTTATCACATATACTCAAGGATAGTTATTGTAGTCTCATTTGTAATAGATGAATTGAAAACATGGTAAACTTCTCTCCACAAAGAACTGCATAAATAATACAGGATATTGCTCTACAATTTTTAACCTGTATTTTAAAAGATTAAAAACTTCTGTCCTTTTAAAAAAGAACTAATGCACTGAGTATTAGAGCATTTGTTCCAATGACACAAAAGCAGTTTGGTGAAGAAAGAAAGGGTTCACTTAGCTTGCTTGCCCCAGTCATGACAGCGGTGCATCATAAAGGAAGGCCAGGCAGGGATCCAAGCAACCACGACCCTGAAGAGGAACTCAGCAGAGGCCATGGAAGACTGCTGCTTACTGGCCTTCTCTGCCTGCTAAATAACCCAGGGCCACCTGCACAGGACCGGCCCCACCCCCAGGGGGCTTGTCCCTCCCACATCAATCATTAATGAAGACACTGCCCCCTGCCACGCACACATAAGACTTGCCTAGATGCAGTCTGATGGAGCCATTTTCTCAACGGAAGTCTTCTCTCCCCAGCTGGCCGAAGCTTGGATCAAGTTCTAAGGTTCCATTTCTACAAGATTAAAGACCATGTAAATGAGCATGTGTTTATGCTTGGGCTGTTTCTAGAAGGTTCACAAGACTAACAGTCATTGCCTCTAAGTGACAGGTAAAGATGAGAAGACTTTCTTGTCATTGTCTATTCTTCTGAACACTTGGAATTTCATAGTATGCTTATATTAGCTAGTAAAAATAATTTATTTCTTAAAAATTACAGTCCCTACAGATAAGTTAGTTGGCAGAGACTGGGAACCAGTCATACCATCCAGGTCTTTCTGCTGCCCTTTCTCCGCCTTCAGCGGCCTTGACCTTGCATTTCCTCTGCTCATGTCTGCATCTGGAAGCTTTCTCTGACAGCTATACTTTCAGTCTGAATTTGATCCTCTTCCCCCACTGAGCCAGCTCTCATAGCCTCAGGCATCCTTGAACACAGTGCTTGGCCCACTTAACTGTAATTGTGGGCTTAGGACAAGCTTGTCTCTTGACTAGATTTGAGGACCTTGGTGGGACACTTGTATTGCATCAGACTTAGATCTAAATGTCCTCCACAGTCTCATGTGAACACTCAGTCTCCAGCTAGTGGTGGTATTTTGCAGGCTGTAAAGACTTTAGAAAGCCTAGTGGGTGAAACTAGGTTGCAAAGGGGCAGGTTTGAAGGCTACCTTTGTAGCTGGTTCTGCGCACTTTGTTTTCTGGTCTGAGTTGCCCCTGTATGCTCCTAGGGACCGAGGCTGAGGGTCCTACAAACACCATGTCTTCACAGCTATGAAAGACTGAGCTCACTCTGAGGCAGAACTAAAATAAACCACCCTTTTTTACATGCTTCTTCCGGTTCTTTTGGTGATTTTGAAGAAACTAATAACAGACCTGGCACCCAGTTCAGTTGCTCATATGCAGTGTGCTATACAGGAGTGATGGCTGCCTGGATGCATGGATGGATAAATGAGTGGGTGGGTGGGTGGATGGATGCATGGATGGATGAATAAGTGGGTGGGTGGGTGGATGGATGGATGCATGGGTATATTGGAAGAGCAAGGCTTCTACAGTATTGGCTAAACCAGCCAAGGAACTTTTGTCTGTTTTTTGTTTCATTTCTCCATTCTTTAACCTTGTCATGCATAGAGGGCTACAGTAGGTAGTTACATTTTGGGGGAATGAACAAATCGCAAAGAGAAAGAAGGGAGAAATAATTAGCTGGTATAAGATATCTGGAAAAGTTGTCAGAGAGGTGACATACGTGGAGCCCACAGCTTAAAACAGGGACAACCAGCAAAAGACACTGGGAATTGGCTCCAAGGCAGGTTAGGTGTTTGTGCACAAGAACAAGACCTGCCTTTTATGCTTATGATAGTTCCTCAACGTGGCGGCTCTGTGAAGTAGAAATAAGCCAGACACGGATCTGTAGATGAACAAATTAAATGTGGTTCATCCATATAGCAGAAGGGAAAAAAGGGATGGGGAGAATGAAGTAATGAGCAGGCTGCAAGCTGGATGATTCTGAGGACATGATGCTAAGTGAAAGAAGCCAGTCCCAGAACCGACGTGTTGTATGATTCAATGCCCAGAGTAAAGGAATCAACAGGAACCAGAATAGATTGATAGTTGCAGGGTTTGTGGGAGTAAGAAGCTGGAGGAATATGAGTAGCTGCTAAGAAGTGAAAGGTTTCATTTTAGGGCAATAGAAATGTTTTAAGGTTGTTTGTGACAAGGGTTGCACAGGTCTGTGAATATAATAAAAACCAGAAGGCTGTACAATCTATCTGGGTGTAATTTATGATCTGTGGAATGTGTCTTCATCAAACTGTTCTCAAAAACAAATAAGAATGACCTGGGCTTCCTGAAGGGGTGACCCGAGAAGCCCTCCGACTTCTAGAAGTACTTAGCACCCCTGTGGTCAGGCGGCACTGAGCTTCAGGGAGGCCAGTCTCCCCATTCTCCCACCCTGAGCCAGGGCTGGGCCTCCCAGGGGCTGCGCTTCTTCCACAGTCCCCAGGGCCAGTGTGGGAAGGAGCTGTTCCTGGGTTTTAGAAGGGAGAAATGCTACAGAAATTCTTTACTTCCGACTCCACAAAACCTCGTGTACAACACCACTGAGTATGCACTTAGGATAGAGCAGAGAGAGAAGAGTAAGGAGTGGGGGCAGCAAAGTGAAGCATGCATCCTCCATCACCTGAGCACTGATAGTGACCGGACACCATGTAAAACGGGGAGAGCATGGCGCAGAAATGCCAAGTCCCGTGTGTGTGTGTGTGTGTGTGTGTGTGTGTGTGTGTGTGTGTGTGTGTGTGTGAAGTCCCATGTGAGAGGTAGGAATTAGCAAGGGTCCCTGGAAGAACACCAGTGCTCTTAAACACTGAGTCAGCCATCTCTCCAGAGCTTCTGACACCCTCACACAGACATACATGCAGACAAAACACCAATGAACATAAAATAAAAATGAAGTTTATATATATATGTATATATAAACATATGTGTGTATGTTAACATTTTTTAAAAGGAAGAAAGAAAGATTTATTTATTTATTTATTTATTTATTTATTTGCCTTGGTGTTTGCCTGGAACTGGAACTACAGACAGTTGTTAGCTGCCATGTGGGTGCTGGGAATCGAACCTGGCTCCTCTGGAAGAGCAGAGGGTGCTCTTAACCGCTGAGCCATCTCTCCAGCCCCCAGCCCCAGAAAGAAAGATTTTTAAAAAGAAATGTCAAGTCCCCCTGGCCTGAAAGAATCTGGGGACTGGCTGGAGGTTGGTGTGTCAGCACTATTAAGGCGGTGTGACTGTTAGAACACTGGGCGATGCACTCCTGCCTGAAGCTGTGTGCCATTTGCATGCTGGACATTATGAGGGTAGGCCTGCAGGACAGGGGATTCCAGGTGATGGAAGAGCAAATCTCAGACCTCAATCCTAGGGTCTACATCACTGGAAGCCAGAGTTCCAAGCTGGATGAATAGGCATGTGCTGTTCCACAGATAAAAAGGTGAGGAGGTTTACTGCCATTCCAGACCTCCTGCCCTCAAAACAGTTAACAGAGCAAAACAACCGAGATGTCTCACCTATCTTTTCTTTCAGGTACTTATAGATTACAGGAGAAAAGTCTGCTCCAAGTTCTAAGTCAAATATCAGAAGGCAACATCACTAACACACTGGAAACAGGAGCTACTCCGGAGAACTCCCTTGAAATACTTCAAGGCCTGACCACTGCAGGGCAGTCTGGACATTGCAGAAGTCTCCCTGGCCCCAAAAGTTGTGGATCTGGACTACAAGGTCCCTCATACATCTTCCTGTGAAAAGAGATCCTAGAAAATGGGACAGCTGGAATTCAGGTAGCAAGGCCCTTAGGGCGCCTTATAGCCCCTGTAACTTTTGAGTGGCTGGGATCGTCCATTCGGACCTTGTGCTTTTAGAAGAAGCAGGTTCTGACGATGGCATCCATTCTGAGACTGGAGACCAAAGCTGTTTATAAGAGGAAGACAAGCAAACACACAGCACCTTCCAAAATGTGGCCTCCATGCTCCAGGGAAGCTGTGGAGGAGGGGGCAGTAGAGCTGATTCAAACCCAGTGGACACAGGGCAACTTTAAAACACCATGTTGTCAAGCTGAACATTAAACAGATGTGAGTTTCTTTAATTCAAAGCCTTAATTATTCTGACGTTTTCCATAACTTAATCTGAGCCATCACTTCAGCTTTAATTACACATAATGAAATGGATTATTTACAGTAACTGATATGACAGGAAAAACTAAGGAGTGAGAATTGGTAACTCGGCAACTGCTGTGTACGCCTCCTTTCGCTCAGCCAGGAAATACTGGGCACCTTCTGTGTGTCCCTTGCTCACGTGCAGATGTCCCTATGGGCCCAGCCCCTGTTAGATATGCTACACACTGAGCTGCTCTGCCCTGGTTTCCTTGTCCTATTCACCGCTGCACATTCATGCTCTTGTGACATGGGCCTGAAAGCCTGTAGGATGCACTGGGGCCATGGAAGAGGCTGTTTCGGGAGCCAGGACAGTGACATTGAGGCATCTTGAGACTGTGGGGGAAGAGGAGCCAGCCTTGCTGCCCTGGGTTTCTGAGGAGAGCACTGACTGGCAGTGTATCTGAGGGCGTCACCTGGCTCTGAGCCCTGCCTTCCCCCAGCCCAGGAAGGCTCGCAGCTCACTGAGCAGCTCCAACTCAGTGAACTGAGATACTGTCCCAATCCCCTCCTATTTCCACAGGCTTCTGTTACATTGTCTTTCTTTCCCCTCCCTCACCCCATCTGATTTTGAGAGCAGTATCTTCCTCTGTAGCTCAGGCTAACTCCAAACTCACTATGTAGTCTATGTAGTCCAGGCTAGCAATCTTCCTGCCTTAGCTGGAATTGCAAATGTCTTATCCTGTTATCCTGCCTTGTCCCTTAGCACAGTGCTTTCTGGTCACCCCGCTATCCAGGGCCAGCACCAATCAAGCACTTACAAATCTAGATTAGACTTGTGTCATCTACTCCTCCACTTGCAGGCTGGGGAGGCTGGTGCTGGAACTCCGAGCATGGCTCCTACCACCTCCTGTCTGTCTTACAGAATGAGGGACCAGTCCCTCTCTCTGACTGCCTGCTCACAGCCTGCAGCTACACCCTCAGGCTGACTTGATCTACATGCAGATTTGCCTGTTCTTTAGAAGACCTGGGATTCTCTACACCACTTTCATCCATCCCTGATGAAAACCCTCCACATCTGGGGCTGCTGAGCCATGCCCCTGACCTGCTGCAGGCAGGCACCTGTTGGGGGTGGGGAGGGGAGGAGAGGGTACTTCCACTGACCCTGTTACTCTTCCTAGGGCTCCTCAGCCATCTTTCTTAAACCTACTATTATCCATTTTTGTGACTGAAGGTGGAGGCAGGCCGTGATAATTCACCCACCTCTCTTTGTGCCTTGGCAAAGCGCTGCAGCAGTCATGGAAATGTTGTAAAGGGACACACCACTCCCTGGTGGGCAGAAGCCCAAGTCCAGTACACTATTGTTCAGCCATCCTTTGGAGTTTGAAGGTGCTGTGATGCTCGATGGTGTCTGAAATCCTAGGACATTCACCTCCCTCTGGAAAGTTTGTGAGCAAGTTTCTAAACTGCTTAATCGAAGTGGGACAATCCACGCTAAAAATGAGTGGCACCATTACACTGACTGAGGCTGCAGAATAAATAGAAAGAAGCAAGCCAGCTGAGCGCTAGCACAGTTCCTGTGGGCTGACGGCAGCTGCGGGGGTGTCAGCTGCGGCCCTCCCTCCCATTGAGGGGTAAGATAAGCCTTTCCTTCCTGGTGGCTGGTGTTTATTACAGCAACAAAAAGGTACACAGCATCCAAGGCCAACATCCAGCTGGTGTCAGCTTTATGGAGACATTTGGTTCCAGCTCTTAGCTTGAGAATGAGTTTTGGTCAGTTCCAGGTGTGAGTTCGGCTCCGCAATTCAAGTCAGTAGAGACAGCCTCACTTGTAGCCCCGACTGGGCAAATGACAATAGGCCTGGTTGGTTGAGACCACCGTGTTCATAATGACAGAGATATGCCGCTTTGGCCACTGTCTCAGGCTGTCACTTTTGCACTTCTGACTTCTCTTGAGTTCTCTGTGGAAACATATGGATGAGGACTTGGGGGACAGAGCCCAGGCTAACCAGGATGGGCTAGCTGGCCTGTTGAGTAACAGTTATCACACAAGTAGGTCATCAAGGAACAAACACAGCTGTGTTTGGAGTCTCCTTTAGTTACCACCAAAGCCTGGCAACCAAGTCATGAGGGGAAGGAAGACTGTGGTGTCTGGAATAGATGTGTCTGTAGTGCTGGATGAAGATCCTGGACAGCCATACACACAGGGAGCCATCCAATATGCAGGGAGCAGTCATTGTCCTGGTTCTCGTGGGGGTCACCTCAGGTAGGAGCTCTGTGCACTGCAAAGTCTTGCTTGGCCTCTTCGCTTTGCTGGACATCATGTCACATGACTGCCTCAGAGAGGATGTGGCCATCATGAGCCTGTAATCCCATGAGGGTTTCTTGGCTCTGAGGAGGGAGGCAGCCACTTTGGAGTGGCCTGCACTCCGGGGCTGAGGTGTCTGGGTTAGAGAACCACAACAGAGCCCAGGCTTGTCCAAGCCTCACTCTGCTGTGACTGGCCGGTGCAAGGAGTCTTTCTGAGAAATAAGGATGGGAAAGTGCTTTTTAGAGCCTAGCTGTGTTTGAATATCAAGTCAGTCTTGTGACAATTTGTCCTTCTTCTAGACATTGAACTTGGCAAGTCATCCTTCAGGGAAACAGATATGGAGTAACAATTGTGTCTCTATGGAGGGAAGGCCAGTCCTTCTGACAAAGGGCCTAAGACTCCACCTAACACTTCCTCTACTCTCTCCCCCATTCAAGAGCTTCAAGAATGTGCTATTATTTTTAAAGATTTATTTGCTTTATGTGCATTGGTATTTTGACCACATGTATGTCTGTATGAGAGTGTCAGGTTCCCTGAAACTGGAACTACAGACAGCCATGAGCTGCCTTCTGAGTACTGGGAATTGAGCCTGGGTCCCCCAGAAGAGCAGCCAGTGCTCTCAACCCCTAAGCCAACTCTCCAGTCCCAAGAAACTTGTATTATTTTTAAAGAATAACTTCAGTTCAGATTACTAAAATTAAGCTTTTAAAATTAATTTTTATGTTTGAATAAGTAATACATTCATAACAAATGGAATTCACTCATGTTAATTTGCAGGTTAATTTAGGGGTAATTTACATCTTTGGTGAGTTAGATGGCGAAACACTCAGAGAAGAACCTGGAACATGGTAAATGCTTAGTAATAGGTAGGATAATGATTGATGCTGCTGAGTCCCCTGATCAGATATTTGCTCAGGTCTTTCTCTGCTTCCTTTGGGGTACATTGGTTTCCTTTATGTGAGTGTTTACATTCAGATCTCAGCTATTCGTGCATAGTTATTCTTCTTTCTTTACATTTGTAAATAAAATCTTCTCTTCCCTTTCATCTTTGATTTCCTGCCATACAATGTATGGATGCCAGTTACTTATATCACTGTTTCTAATGGCTTCCCCTTTCATTTGAATGTACTTTTCAGGATTGAAGAGAGTGAACATTGGTTTCTCTGCTTCGATTGTTCCATGTACTATTTCCTTCTCTTATCTAATTGCCAACCTATCCTTCCTGACCATTTATAACGAATGAGAAAAGTGTGTGTTCCTGTTTCTGTACCCCAAGGCAGAATGCTAGCTAGCTTTTGGTGTAAGGCAGAGATGTTTTCTACATTTAGGAGATGGTTTTATCTGAACTATTAGTTCTAAATCAAAATGGATTTTTAAAATCAAAATGCTTTTTCAAGATCTATAAAAATGAACATTTGATTTTCTTCTTTGATCTGCTAATAAAACATAAATAACCAGGCCTCTTCATATTGAACCCTCTTTCCCTGAGGCTTCAGCCTGTGGAGGGCAGATCTACAGAGTTAGAGCAGGCCACAAGTGCTCCAGGTGCTTCCTGGAGGTAAACATTTAAAAGTTTCCCAGAAATATGACTTTTTGAGCTCTAAGTGTTTGAGTTGAGAGGTGACATCTATTGTCACTAGGGGAGAAGTGAAGGTAGATGGTGGCAGAGGAGTCTCCCTTGAATACCGTCCTTAGGAATATTGTCATCCTATGTGCAGAATAAGCAAAGTGTACAGGTCTGCAAGTTTGTGAGTACTTGGGATTTCCTATAGAAATCTCTTCCAGGCCAACACACGGCACTCTGAATCACTCATTTCCCACCATGGTCATGTTCTAGCTTCTGATGGACTTCTGTGATGTGGTCTGTTTATCTCTCATCTTTCCTGAGTCTGAGAACCTGATTATAATGGTCCCTCTAGAACTGTAGAGGTCTCGAGGGATTCTGGGTGTGTGGGCAGACAACATGCACCTGTTTTCGGCACATAGGAACTAGGAATGTGAACACAGCCTCAAACAAAGCAAAACAGACCCTTACTTCTCAGGTCCAAAGTTTCTTCAAGGCGCATATCAGGCCCTACCATCTCCTAGATCCCTGCCACTCGCTCTGGTTCATTATAGATCCTCTTCCACTGCACCTTGGAATGGCCTTTGCCTCTATGTGTTTTCTATGCCATTAGCTCAGTACAATACCCAAGTGTAGCTGACATGAACTCTGTAACTAAGTATCCGTCCTGTATCTGCAAGTACAATGTCAACCCAACAATGTCTTAGTGCTCTGTGGCTGCCATGGTCATGATGACATCCAGTATGTATTTAATTGAGTGAATGGTGTACGCGTGTCTGTGTTTTCCACATTTACTGGTGTAGAGCTTCAGATCTTCTGCTTATGCATATCTGTATGTGGCTCAGCTTTTGTCCTCCCCAGCTCCTACCAAGAGGAAAGAGAATGAATGTTTCTGTTTGGGAAAGAATCCTATGCCATTCTGACAATGACTTCCAAAGGAAATTCCCAGAGCACAGAAATGAGACAAACTCACGAATGGGGAAGAGTCGAGACCAAAGTCTTTGCACTCTATAAACACAAAGGACCACATATTGTTCACCAGAGAAAAGATGAAGGACCCAAAAGAGGACCTAGGATATTTAAACGTGAGGTATATGGAAGCTGTCTATACTTTTAGAAAGACTCCAGGAAACTAGCTCTTGGGATACTCCATAGAAATGAAACATTCTGGGGGTGCTGAGGAGTGAAGGACTTCCTTGGATTTTAGAAGCTGATGTGAGCATGAAACAGCATCAGGCCCCTCAACTTGAGTTTTCCCATGAGCACCAGGCAGGGTCCATCAATGATGTCTTGAAGAAGTTCCCTGATCCTGTCAGTTGGGCTTGAACCTCTGCTAGACAGTGTCAGAAAATCTGGAATGGCCTGAGATTCAGGATTTTATTTCTCTTATGAAAGTAGGTATGATTGTCACTTAAAAATATTTTTTTTGAGTGTGTGTGTGTTGCTTGCATGTATGCCTGTACACTATGTGCATGAGGTGCCCACAGAGACCAGAAGGTGCCTGATTTCCCAAAACTGGAGATACAGATGGTTGTTATTTATTACATGGGTGCTGGGAATCAAACCTGGGTTCTCTGGAAGAGCAATCGGTGCTCTTAGCCACTGGGCCACCTTTCCAGCCCCTTTGCTTTATTATCATTATTATTACTATTAGTTTTTTTTTAGACAGGATTTCTCTGTGTAGCCCTGGCTATCCTGGAACTTTATGGAGACATTTGGTCCCAGCTCTTAGCTTGAGAATGACTTTTGGTCAGTTCCAGGTGTGAGTCCGGCTCCGCAATTCAGGTCAGTAGAGACAGCCTCACTTGTAGCCCCGACTGGGCAAATGACAATAGACCTGGTTGGTTGAGACCACCGTGTTCATACTGACAGAGATTCATAATGTAGACCAGGCTGGTCTTGAACTCAGAGATCTACCTGACTCTGCCTCCAGTGGGCTGGGATTAAAAGCTTGTGCTACCACTGCTCTGCCTAAAAATTTATGTATTAATTATCATTCTGTGTGTGTGGTTTTATGGTGGTGTGGGGGGGGGCGTGTGAACCACTTGTGAAGGTCAGAGAACCACTTTGTGGAGTCCGTTCTCTCCTTCTTCCTTCCTGTGTGTTCTAGAACTCAGGTCAGCCAGGTTGCACAGCAAATGCTTTTCCTGATGGACCATCTCTTCAGCCCATCTAACTACTTCTTAATGCTCTCATCCTCATCACTTGAAATTTCTGGAAGAGAGTCAATTTCCAGAGAGTCTTCCTGCAGTATATATGACATTCAAAGAGATTGCAAAAGGTTTCTCCCCCCCCCCCCCCCCGCAAGCTGGCCTAAGGAGAGCTTTCCTACCCCCATCACTCATCTCTGTGGCATTAGGAAATGATCTTCTCAGGGCAGCAGCAGAGTGAGGCTCCCAGATCAACACACCCTATTCTTAATAACTTCAAGCTAATATGGTGGACAAATCCAATACTAAGGGCCATTTCTTTTCTTTCCTGTTCTACTGGGGAATTGTCATGAATTTTGAGGTCATAGCAAATTCTAGAACAACCTGGGCTATAAAATGAGATGCTATCTCTAACAAACAGCAAGTTAGGCCCTTTCTCATTTTGAGAGGTCATATTATGTAGCAGCCAGAAGAACTTTTCCTATACAAACCCTCTGTTAGGACCTCGCAGGATGCAGAAGTTTCAGCCAAAGACACTCATAGTCTATAGATTGCCTGATTGGTGGTATTCTGCTATTGTACCACAAAATGGACCAAGACAGTATTTGTGCATGCATCAGTTGGCTCATAGTCCAAGAAAGTGCATTATTCCAGAACCCTCAGGGGAAAAGTGACCCTGGTTCTTTCTGGACCTCCCGTCAGAGGCAGCATTTGGTGTGACAAGTCTCCTTTGCAGTTTTGCTCTACAGTATTTCTTTTCCTGAAGCAAATTATAGATTTGCAGATTTTTATCATTAGGCTTTTGTGAGTGTCCCTTAGCAGGGGAACCCTGGTTAGGCATTTGGATAGCTCCTGTGCCACCAGAGAGTTGACACTAGCATCCCACAGAAGACCAGGGTCCAGGCCAAGTCACATGGCTGAGCAGTAGTGAAACTGAAGGACTTTTTTATTTCAGATCTCTGCTCCACAGAACCATTTTCCTCCAGACTCTTTGATTAATGGAGAAAACGAGGGACTATGTGTTTGTGTATATATTATTAGCGCACATATGCTGGCACGCACATGGATGTTAGGGAACTAATTCCACAAATTTGTCCTCTGACTGCCACATGTCAGTTTTCACCTTCACCTCCACATGGGTTCTAGGGATTGAGCTCAGATCATCAGGACTGTGGGGTAAGCACCTTTACCTCTGATCCCATCTTAATGGTGCCTAAAGGAACATTTGCTGATATAGTTTAAGGTGAGGGATGTTTCATGTCTCAAAAGCAGAGCTATAATTTAGAGAAACAGGTCATGTATTACCATTTAGTGTTTGAGAGCCGGAGTGATCAGCTTTCTGCCAGTAGCTGAAGCTAGGAAGGCTTTAACTGTCTCAGCACTGAATCTCAGGAGAAGGCTCCAGAGGCCCATTCCCAGGAAGGCTGAGGTTCATGGGAAACAAGTGCTTCATGTACCAAGATGGTGCAGCCGGCTCTGTGTCTGCTAATCCATCTTCCCATGCCTCTTCTTTGTCCATGTGTTAGATGCCAGCTATCCTAATTTGACTCTTAATTAAGAAACATGTGTAAGTCTTTAATATTATTAAAACCACTTGCCTGCTCATCAGGCTCCAAAAGAACCTTCTAGAGGGCCAGTTTAGGCTGGAAATAAGGTGTCTTGGGAAGAAGAGTTGACCTTGAGCCTCTGACCTTCTCCTTGCTACAACTTGGCTTATCAACTCTGGTCACATCACTTTCAGCTGGGTGCCTTGGGACATCCATCAGTCTTACCTGTGGAATGAATGGGTTAGTGCTCACAATATTGAATCTCACTAATGCAGCACTTTAGCATGCAGACCCTGGCCCACTTGATAGTTGTGATGGCTAATAGTTGTGCCTGTCTTTCTGTTGGAAGGGGATCTGAAGAACGGGGCACTAAGATTCACCATACCTACCTTCATTGTCTATATATCCTGTAGATGCTTCCAAGTTTTTTTTTTAGTTCATTTGCAGGTTCCTGGCACATGACCTTATTATCCTGGGAAGAGGTCACCAGAAGGACAGGTCATCTCTTACATGAAGTAGACTGACACACTAGGCCTAGCTTGAACGTATATGAGACCTCAAAGCCACCATGATACACTTCCTCCAACTAGGCCCACCTCCCAATGGACTAAGCATTCAAACACATGTGTCTATAGGGGCCATTCCTATTCAAACAACCACATAGCCCAGCCCACTATAGTTAGCAAGATTATAAAAACATGAGAGAATATGGCCTCTGCAGGGGCCAAGTCTGGCACAATAACATGGGGACCTTAGAATGCCCCCCCTTTCCTGGGAGAAGCATATGCTCTCTTAAATGATAAAATTCCCTATCTCTAGTGAAGCCCAGAGAGATCCAGGTGTCCTTTTCACGCTCTCATTTTCTCCTCTGTGAAATTAGTTTTAATCACACTGAGTGATCACCCACAGGATGCCCCCAGATAGCCTCCAGCAACAGACCAGTCATTGTACTAGACATTGCTAATGGCTGAGGAGAAATCGCCCACAATTCTGATGCTTTCTAGTCATGCATAACCAATTCTCAGATGACCTCATGAATCTAACATTGCCTCAAGAAGAAGAATAAACTTCCAGAATCTTCTGGGCCTCTGCAAGAGAGGCATTATTACCATACTAAGGCCTTTAAGTGGTTCTTTTCCTGGTTCTTAACAAGGCTGGGAGGGAGAACCAGAGCCTTTGTTCCCCAGCGGTAGCAGATTTCATGGCTGTTTGGTCTGGCTGTTTCCTTGGCTCCCAGAAGACCACATGTTTTCACTTTCAGCGCCTAGAAAGCATTCAGTCTTGGGGGAATGACCAGTCCCCTTTGTTGCCACAAAATGAAGTCACAGACCAAGCAATAAAACCTCTGTTTCCAGCTAACAGCTTTGTGTTTCCGTTGTCTTGTCTCTGTCTAAACCTGCAGGAGGAGCATTGCGCCTGGTCCACCTGCCTGCCACTAGCAACGTAGCAGAGAATGCTCCACCTGCAACTTTGGTGCATGAGTTTTCTGTGAATTTATCTGTATCGATGTCACCTGTGATGCCAGGATTTCCCATAGTGGTCAACCCACGTCCTTTCACTGAAGGCTTCAAGGTGAACAAGCTGTCAGGAACTGACTTTGAGGTAAGCACCTCTGACTCATGGCCCCATGTCTGCAAAGAAGATATATATATATATATATATATATATATATATATATATATATATGCGCACAGGATTCCTGAAATGCTTCCCTCTACCCCTGCTTTAGTTTCCCTTCCGTCAAGGGGCACCCCCACACACACACACACACACACTATGCTCATTCCTCCAACAGCCTTTGGGCTTTCCTTCTCCACTCCACAGTTCCCGTAAAACAGACCCTGTTCTTTGGAAGGGAGGAGGTAAATCTTGACATTTCAGGTTCTGGTGACCTTGAAACTAGGCAATCTACTCTGCTGTTATTCTGTGATTATTTTTGAGGGAACAATCTGAAAGAGCAAGTATATTTCGTCAGAAAGACACACACCCATGTGTAAGCAGGAGTCAATGTCTAGACTCCTTTCAGGGTCCTCACCCCTAAACATTCCCTCTCACCGTCATGCCAAGGTGGCACTGTGTGTAGCTTGTCATTTGAGCTGTTCCTGAAGTTGTCCCTTCTCCCTAGGGAGAGCCAACCTGAGGACATCTTTAGGATCTGGGGTCTGGACTTGCTGGCCTCCATCGTCCTCCTCACTCCCCTTACTCAGCACGTCTGACAGCCTCTTGAACTTAGAGCCAGTTCTCCCATGGGTCTCTGGGGTCCTTGTGGGCCTGCCTGGTCTAGACTTACTAGCTTCCATGAGGTACTTACTGATATTCTTTTTTTTTTTTTTTAAACACTTTTATTTATTTATTTGCCTCGGTGTTTCCCTGGAACTGGAACTACAGACAGTTGTTAGCTGCCATGTGGGTGCTGGGAATCAAACCCGGGTCCTCTGGAAGAGCAGACGGTGCTCTTAACCACTGAGCCATCTCTCCAGCCCCCTTACTGATATTCTTAAATGTAGTTCATCCTCTGAATCACTAGGGAGCTTCATAGAAGCAGGAAGATCAGGGGCCTACAACTGCCCTGAGGAAACCATGCCCCCTTGTTGAAGGCCAGTGTCTCTTCACTCAGGGGTGGGTTCAGCCAATCTTCACCTCATCATCCCTCGGAAGTTTCCAGGCCCCAGATGCTGGCTTCAGGACTCAGCTGCCCTGCCTACCTATTCTTGACATCTGGCTTGCTCCTGGCAGCTGCTGCCAGTCTGTTCCCCTAAGCTCTGCCAACTGTTAACACTTAGAGAGTGCATCCTGTGCTCTGGACACCACTGAAAATGATTCACACACTCATGCTCTTGAAATCCTCAAGGCACTGTGCTTGTGGTTTTAACATTACCCCACCCACAGATGAGGAAAATGAAGCCCAGAGAGACTGAGGAGTTTGGCCTTCACAGCTAATACGAGCTGAGCTGTGATTGGAAACCAGATCACCTAGCTCCGGAGCTCTCATTTAAAAATAAAGCAAAACAAAACAAAAAAAATTCTTCAAAACCAAATGTATTTATTGTGTTGTTAATTCACGAGTAGAGCCCACTACTGCCAAACAGAGGGTCTCTTCAGCTCTATAGAACTAGTTATGCCCCGCCCTCCGGGAATATCTTGCACAAGTGTCTCTAAGGATAGCTGAACCACCTAGGCACCGAGTAGCTCCCCACCCACCCATGCCACCCCCACCACGGAGCTCTCCAGGGCCCTGTGAAGGCCAGAGCCTCCCTCTCTTTTGTCTCCCATGGCTTCATCTGACCCCCAGTCCTCCTGCTATTCAGAGTGCAATGAACCCGAAACTTTCCTCAGCTTTGTTCAGGATGATGCCAAAGCCCACATACAAAGTCAAAACTACAGTTTTACCCCAGAATTCTACAGCCAAATTGCAGCTGCCCACTCCCACCTGAAGCTACTTTCCCTCCCTGACTCAGCTTCCCTATGTGTGAAGTGGGGTGATATTCACCAACCTATAGCTGTTGTGACAAATAAAATACCAAAAATGACTTGGCAAGAGGCAGATCCATAAACATTTGTAATTGCTGGTGAGACCATATAATTCTTTTGGTTTTAAGATGTGAACTGTGGATGCTTGTGAGAAGTCTACTTGCTTTCTGTAGAGTGCCCCAGCTAGTTCCCAAGGAGAAGAAAGCAGCAATGTGATGTGGAAGGAAAGGATCTATCTAACAGGATGAGTACTGAACTGTCTACAGACCAGGTGGATGTATACATCCCCGGGATGAGTGAACCTTTGCACAGGGTTCTTAGTGCACATGGTGCTGAGCACAGCCCTTCAGGAAGCTCACTAGAGCCTCACAATAAGCTAAGGAAACAGGTGTTATTTTTATCCTCATTTACAAATGGAGGAACTGAGGCATAGGAAAGCTGTATAATGAGAAATTGAGCTTTGACTCAGACTCTTTGCTTATGATGTGACATTTTGCCTCACCATCCATAGACAGAAGAGAAAGCCCTGCTCTGGATAAATAGCTAAAGGCTTATACACAGACAGGCTCTCTGCAGATAGCAGACCACCTCCTCCCTCTCCAACCTCATCCATCCCATCCTCCCTCACTGAGCACATTCACACCTGTGGCTTCCATCTCTTCTTGTAACCAATCTAGATCTTGCAAGGTCAAACCTGAGAGCTGCCACCTCCTCCATGCAGCCCTCTCTAAATAGCTTACAGCAAACTCTTTCCCTTGCTGGTCCTCACCTCTGCTCACCTAGCACAGAGTCGGCTCCCTGAGTTATAATCTCGAAGGAACAAAAGCAGAAGGGAAAGCAACTCCCTGGAGTCACATACAAGTTCAGTGGATTAAGTGTACTCATCACCCCATGCTGAGTGTCCCGGTATTAGCAGCCAAAGTTCTGGAAGAAATACAGCTCCTCAGCTAAGGTTGGGGTGCAGTGGTATAGCACCAGCTTAGCATGTGGGAGGTTCTGGGTTCAATCCCCATTAATGCAAAAGAAGAGATGGAGACAGAAGAGAAACAGAGAGAAGATGTGAGGAGAGACAGGAGAGATGGTGAGATGGAGACTAATCTTGGTTTCTGTTCACTCTGACAGCCACTCCTATAACAGCATGCCACAGAATGGGTAACTTATGAAGAATAAAGAATGTGATATTTTTTTTTCCTGTTCTGGAGACTGGGAATCTAAAGTCAAGGTGCTGGTATTTGGCCAGGGCCTTCTAGCTGTGGAAAAGCATGGCCACACACTGTCATGAGAAGACAAAGGAAAATGTAAGGGGGTTAAACAAGGCCTGGGACACTGGCTTGGCTCTGTCACAGCATTGATTCACTCAGGAGGATTGGTGTGCTCCTGACTGGATAAGCCAGTGATGTAATGATAGTCATTTCATTTCAATGTGAGCTAGGTTTTTAAATTCTGTGACGTTCCATCTCGTGTTCACCATGCCAGAATGTCTTCAGAATAGTCTTCTTTGCTATGGAAAGCAGTATCATCCACAGGAGTGCCTGCTGAGGAGTGTCATGGGGCAGGGCTTATGTTGGAAGAACTGAAGCAGAAGAGTGGCAGCCTCTGACAGTGAGTGAAGAATGGTCCCCAGGAGGCAGGATGCTCCCTCCCTAGACAGGGCCCCTTGAAACACACTTGAATATAAAGCCATCTTTTTGTGTGCATGCTGAGAATCTTGCATTTTGTTTTAGGTTGTCACCACTGGGAAGGAACAACTAGATTTCGAAACAGGACCAAAAATATTTGATTTGCAGATTTATGTTAAAGATGATGTCGGTGTCACAGACTTGCAGGTCCTGACTGTTCAGGTGACAGATGTGAATGAGCCGCCTCAGTTTCAAGGCAATTTGGCACAAGGTGAGACATACCCAGACTGTCATCAGAGAAGACCCTGTGAGACAGAGCCAAACAGAAAAAGAAAACGAAGAAGCAGCTGCTTCCTCAGAAAAGGCAGCTGTTTAATGAGCAGGGAAAAATGGAATGTCTTTCTCGGCACACCCAGTCATGACACCCAGAATCTTTTGAGCCTTGCATCTGTGCTGCTCTCTGTCTCTCTCAGTCCTAGAAAGAATGCTGCATGGGGGGAGCTCAGAACGAAGCATTTTAGAGGAACCTGGGCTTGGTCACCTTATTTTGCAGCCCTTGCTGGTCTTGTTCTCCCTCTATGGGCACAACATGCTCTGGGCCTGCCTGGGAGACAGTGAGGATGTCCTATAGGGGAGAAGTCTGGGGGTGCAGCTTGCTGGTGGGATGCTTGCATCATACACACCACACCAGGACTTCAATACATGCATCCCATGGAAAGAGAGAGCTGATCCACAAAGTGGTTCTTGATTTTCACACACACTATGGCATGCACACCCATATACACCAGGCACACACGTGCACATGTGCATTCATTCACACACAGAGACACTGATAATAAATAAACTTTAAAAAAAAACAATAAAGATAAAGAAGATGGAGCCTAGGGGCATTTCCCATCAAATCTCACCAAACTTCTGCCTGTGTGCACCCTCTGTGCAACGAGAAACCCAAATCCATTGCTCCTTTTGACATCTCCTCAAACTCACTACTCAGACATCCATCTCTTTTACCCAGTATCTCTTGACCATCTAAAAGGCTTCTCAAGCTTAGCAAACCTCTCAAGCCAAACTCTCTACCCTCATCTCACCCTTCTCTGTCTTTACCCTCCCTCACCCTGCTCTTCTATAGTGTCTTTACCCACACTCCGTTTTGCTGAAAGAGCATGTGTGTTTCACAGAGTCGCTTTAACATAAGAGGATGGATCTTTTTAGTTATTTATTTACCTAAAAGTTTTTTTTTTAATTTTACATACCAACCACAGCTCCCCTTCCCTCCCTTCCTCCCACTAGCCCCCAGCTTCTCCCCACCCTACCCCTCATCCACTTCTCAGAGAGGGTAAGGACTCCTACAGGGAGTCAATATAGTTTGCATATCAAGTTGAGGCAGGACTAAACCCATCCACCATTTGAAGGCTGAGCAAGGTATCCCTATACAAGGAATGGGCTCCAAAAAGCCAGTTCATGCACTAGAGTTAAATTCTTGTCCCACTGTCAGAGGCTCCACAATCTGCCCAAGCCACATACTGTCTTCCACATTCAGAGTGCCTAATTCAGTCCCATCCAGGTTTCCAACTGTTATGGACCTTAAGCATTTTTATGTCTTTGAAAGAGGGGAAATCTTCAGCATGAATGTCTTGGATCTTCAGCTTTCCTTACAATGATACTATTTGGAACCAGTATCCATCTGCATTTGGTCTCCTAAAATTCCACTGAATTTGCTACTGTGCCATCCACTTCTAAGAATTAAATACAATGAATAAATGAGAAAAAGAAAAGTTAAGTGACAGAAACTTTAAAAAGGCACAGAATTCTGGCCAAAACTCCCAATCCAGTCAAAGAGTGTGAAGAGGGATTATGTAAGCAAAGGGGTCAAGATCATGAAGGGGAAACCCACAGAGAGAGCTGAGCTACTGGGAGCTCATGGGCTCTGGACTGACAAGGGGATGGATCTTAATGTGGCTGGCGCCATACTGGAGGCACGAGGGTGGCTCCGGACTTCCCTCTCATCCTGGTCCTCTTTCCAGCTAAGGTCAGTCCCGGTCACCTTCCAATGGACACCTAGCATTGTTGTGATCTCCATAACAGCTTGGCTCAAGTGGTCTTTCCCTGGATCTTATCATGGCTGCTCTCTCTGTTCCATGATGCCTGATGCCTAGTTGGTTCCCTTTGGCAGCAGTGTCTAGACAGCCCTGTGTTGGAGTTCTCTATCTGATGAGACACTCTTATTTCCCTTTGACTTGGAACAGGTTTAAACCTCTATGTAGGAGAAAGAGCGAGTCCTGGATTCATTTACCAGGTGGAGACCTTTGACCCAGAAGACACAAGCCAGAACATACCCCTCAGTGTAAGTATCCGAGGCTCCTGGTGTACACACCAGCTTTGAGGCAGGAGCCTTATAGGCATGCCTGTCAGGTGGGTAGCAAGGACAGCAGGGGATGTACTGCCACTTCCAAGGTCCAGCTAGGGCTCTGAGTGCATGGTGTTTTGTGATCTTGGACAAACTCTTAACCTTGTTGAGCTCCTGGGCTTCCTGAGTGACAGCAGCTGGCACAGGCAGAGCTAGCCCATGTGACAGGCTGTGTGTGAAGCCACCCAGCCCAGGCCAGGTTGAGCTGGCCACATTTCCTTTCAAGATGATGCAAAGTCACCATTCTGTTTTGAACATGAGTACAGAAGGTCCACCCCCCAAACCAGGCACTGACATCCTTCCTAAGAGACAGCAAAACTGGCAGCAAAGATGTCTTTCTTTTTAAGAAAAAATTAAGTGAGGGCTCTAGGGTGCAGGCAGGGCTGGGTCCCTGAGAGTTGCCTCACCATCCAGTCTGAGAAGGCTGAGGGCTCCTTGTTTCTCTTTGACATCAGTTTCCTCTTGGAGCTGGGGCTTTAGACCCAGCAACCCCAGGTGAAGCCTCTCAGCTATTCTTGGGAAGGCACCTTTCTTTGCTTTGATGAAGCTGGGCTTGCCCTGCAGCTTTCCTGAGGAAGATGCTACACACACACACACACACACACACACACACACACACACACACACACACACATATGTCTATTTACCCCAGTAAAGAAACCCACCACAGAGCAAAACATAGATAGCACCAAAGCCCAGCTAGGTGAACCAATGCATTTATTGGGGTTACTTACAGGAGCAGAAATGACTCAAAGGCAGCTACATCACCAAGGCCCACTCCAGTGTGCCTGACAGCTTACCAAAGACAAGAACCTGGAGCACACTGCACAGGCTGCAGGCAGCTCAACAGGCTGGAGAGTGTCCTTTCCAGGTGTCTGCGTCAGTTGATCTAAACCTCTTCCAGGCATCCAGTCTGGTCTCAGGGAATCCTTTGAAGCTTTATTGCTTAGTCTAGCAGGAGGATCCTGGTAAGTCTGCTCAGTTTCAGATACTTCTTGAAGCTACTTTGAGTTGTTTTCCTTCTGCTTAAGACGCTTCTTGCAGGATGGACTGTTTCAGTCTCTAAGGAAACTGTTAGCAGCAAATAGTCAGTGTGCTGTACTTGAGTATTTACTAAGAGCACATGTGTCATGAGGGCAGATAATAGAAAATATAATCACAGTGGAGGATAGAGATGGATTTGTGTGTGTGTGTGTGTGTGTGTGTGTGTGTGTGTGTGTGTGTGTGTGTGTTTTCCCATAATGAAGAAGCCTGGGGACAATCAGATGACCCAGGGCAGGTGTTGCACCACAGGAGACTGGATGCTTTCTGTTTTGGATTTTCCTTCTGGAGCATTTTTTTTTTTTTGTTGTTGTTGTTTGTTTGTTTTTGCTTTGCCATATTTTTTTAATCTCATGGTCGTAAGATGGCTGTTGCCTGTGTCCTGCCATGATGTCCCAGAGCCAATGCAGAAAGACAAGGCAGTAAGATGGGGTTAGAGTAAAGGAGACAGCCACCCTATTGTGTCACTTTTGGTCAGGGAAGCATACCAATACTTCCATTAATCAATTGTCAGTGGCCAGCACTGGTTGGCAGGGACCGGTGCAAAAGAGGGGTTCATGTTCTAGTACATGTTTCTTACTATTTAGTGTTTGAATGTCTATCAAGAGTGCTATCCAAGCATGTTAGATCATTCGGAAACAAAGAGGATGAAATTACACTGACTTGAACACTTTGACAATCTAGAATTAAGCCATTCCTAAGAACGGACAGCCTCTTCCTTACAATGGTCACAATTGACACTCTTGTGACAAAAGACTGATTGGAAGTAGAATGCACAGCTGGGCAATGATGGTACACACCTTAGTCCTAGCACATAGAAGGCAGAGGCAGGCAGATCTCCATGAGTTCAAGACCAGGCTCGTCTACAGAGTGAGTTTTAGGACGGCTAGAGCTATTACACAGAGGAAATCCTACTCGGGAAAAACAAAAACAAAAACAAAAACACAACATCCAGAAAAAGGGGAAAACACAGTGTATTATAATTTAACCAAAGTTTTGTGGGACACGGAAACCTTCAGAAATGAAGCTCCAGGCTGTCTGCAGAATCCCAGTGCACTCTGGAGCAGGGGCAGGTGAACTCTGCCCCTGACCACATCCACAGCTCCTGCTGAGGGAAACCCCGCCAGGACCTCGAACTGAGCTAACCAACTACAGGGGTCTCTGAAGGGCAGATTCAGACCCCGCCCAGAGGTGAGGAGGGGGCAAGAGGCCTCAGCACCTATATCCCAGCCTGGGAGGGAGAGTTGAGCTCCCATTGCTTTCAGTTTCCATCCCGGGACCGAGTGCTGTCTGCAGAATCCCAGCGCACTCTGGAGCAGGGGCAGGTAAACTCTGCCCCTGACCACATCCACAACTCCTGCTGAGGGATTTTGCACGGCTCCCCACCACGACCTCGAACTGAGCGAACCAACAACTGCAGGGGTCTCTGAAAGACAGAATAAGACCCTGACCAGAAAGGTGACAGGAGGCACACATACCCGAGTGCCACAATTGACCAGGACCCATCTAATCGTGAACCACTGAAGCCATGGGCAAATGTCAGTGCAAAAAATTACATAATACTACAAAGGACAACATGGTAACTCCAGAAGAGAGTGGCGATCTTACAAATACAAGACCTGAACTGAGCAATGAAGAGGAAACAGAAGGAAGCAACACCAAAAATTCCTTTTTG
>PVIH01024635.1:0-22344 GCA_004025045.1 Sigmodon hispidus | reverse complement strand
ATCAGCAGGAAAAACCCTTGAAGGCCAGAACTTCGTAGTAAAATCCAGTTTCTTGAACATCACCATTTACAAATCCTGCCCCGACCCCTAAACCATCCCATCACCGGACAACCTTAGTAGCTACCTGATACCACAGATCCTCAGAACCTATTGGACCCAAGAGGTGAGTGACACTTCCCCAGCCCACCCAGAGAGCCCAGTCTCCATGACCCACTTCTTGGGACACAATCCTTAGAAGTCCACCTCCTTTTATCTCTCTTCTAATTTATCTCTCTTCTAAATCCAGGCCAGCAGGGAAAATTCAGTTCGCTGGACACTCCCATCTACAAATTCTACCACAAACCCCAACCCATCTCATCACCTGGGGACCTCAGTGACTACCTGAGACTCACAGTTCCTTAGCACCTATTGGATCAACAGTGGCTACCTGAGACCCACAATGTGCCAGCACTTATTATATCTAGAGCTCCTATAGAATCAAGAGCTTCTTCTGGATCAAGAATTCATATTGGACCAAGATTGTTCCCTGAGACACAGAATCAGCCAGGTCATATTGCACCAAGAACATGTGACATTGTGACACAGAATATGCTACCTCCAGGTGAACCAACAGCCCAGATTGAATCAAGAAAGGCTTCATGAGACACAGTCACAGTCAGAACAGATTGCACCAAAATCAGCTCCCTGAGATATAGGCAAATTCTGCACTGATCTGAGGAAGCAATGAGTAGATGCCACTGGAAGAATACATATAACAAAATAAAGAACAATATGACACCACCAGAATGTGGTGGTTCTAGAACAGTAAGAACTGAACATGACAATATAGAAGAAGCAAAAGGAAATTACCTTAAAAACAAATTTATGAAGATAACAGAAGCCTTAAAAGAGGAAATAAAAACTCCATTTTATTTCCTTTAAGAAATAGAGGAAATACAAACAAATATTACAAGAGATAAACAAATCCCTTAAAGAAAGAAAACTAAGAAAAAGCAATCAAACAGGTGAAGGAAAATTTTCAAGATTTAAAAATTAAAATAGAAGCAATAAAGAAGACACAACCCTTGGGAACATTGGAAATAGAACATCTGAAGAAATGAAACAGAACTGCAGATGTAAACATAACCAACAGAATGCAAGAGATGGAAGAGAGAATCTCTAGTGTGGAAGATTCGATAGTGGAAATAGATATGTCAGTCAAAGAAAACATTAAAGCCAAAAAAAGTCATAACACAGATGCCCAGGAAATATTAGACCAAATCAAAGAATGATAATAGGAATAGTAGAATGAAAAGAATACCAGCTCAAAGGCACAGAAAATATATTCAACAAAATCATAGAAAAAAAAACTTTCCTAATCTAAAGAAGGAAATGCCAATACAAATACAAGAAGTTCACAGAACACAAAATAGACTAGATCCTTCCAAAAAGTCTGCTTGTCATATAATAATCAAGCTCCTAAATCTACAGAATAAAGCAAGAATATTAAGAGTTGCAAAGGAAAAATCCCAAGTAACTTATAAATGCAGACTCATCAGAATAGTATCAGACTACTGTATGGAAGCAATGAAAACCAGATGGTCATGAAGAAATGTTATAAGGGCACTAAGAGATCACAATGCCAGCTCAGACTACTATTCCAAGCAAGACTATCAATAACAATAGATGGTGTACACAAGATATTTCACGACAAAAACAGATTTAACCAATACCTGTCCACAAATCAAGCCTTACAGAAAGCACTAGAGGAAAAATTCCAATGTAAGGAACCTAGATATGCCCATGCAGCCACAAACAATAGATAATGCCACAAAAGCAAAACCCAAAGAAGGAATATACACAACCACTACCACTAAATATAACAGAAATTAACAATCATTGGCCACTAATATATATTAATATCAGTGGACTAAACTCATCTATAAAAAGACACAGGCTAACAAAATGGAAACAAAAACAAAATCTATCCTACTGCATACAATAGACATACCTCAAAGGCAGACTGGCTCAGACTAAAGTAATGGGAAAAGACTTTTCAATCAAATGGATTTAAGAAAATGGTGGTGCAGCTATTTTAATATCTAACAAAATAGACTTTAAACTAAAATCAATCAAAGAGATGATGATGGACATTACTTATTTGTCTCAGGAGAAATTCATCAAGATGAAGTCTCAATTCTGAACATTGTGCTGCCAACACAAAGGCACTCGCATATGTTAAAGAAACATTATTAAAGTTTAAACCTCATACCAAACCCCTCATATAAATAATGGGAGACTTCAATACCCTGCTTTCACCAATGGATATGTCTACCAGACAGAAACTTAACAGAGAAATAAGAGATCTAACAGATGTTATGATGCAAGTGGACTTAATAGATAAATATAGAACTTTCCACCCAAACACAAAGAAATATCCCTTCTTCTCATGGAAGATTTCTCTAAAATTGACCACATACCCTGTCATAAAGCAAATATGAATAGATACAAAAAATAAAAATAACGCCTTGTATCCTATCAGATCACCATGAACTGACATTAGAGGTCAGCAACAACACCCACAGAAAGCCTAAAAACTCATGGAAACTAAAGATCTCTCAACTGAACCACCTCTGGGTCAAAGAAGAAGTAAAGAAAAAATTTAAAGACTTCTTAGAATCCAGGACAATGAATTCACAATATACCCAAACTTATGGGACACAATGAATGCAGTGCTAACAGGAAAATTCATAGCACTAGATTCCTATATTAAAAAACCTGGAGAAATCTTATATAAGACACTTAAAAGAACAGCTGGATAGCTCTAGAACAATTAGAAGCAAACTCACCTAGAAAGAGAAGAAGGCAGGAAATAATCAAACTCATGGCTTAAATCAATAAAATTGAAATAATGAGAACAATATAAAAAAATCAATGAATCAAAGAGTTTGTTCTTTGAGAAAGTCAACAAGATAGACAAACCTGTATTTAAACTAAACAAAAGGCAGAGAGAGAGAGAGAGAGAGAGAGAGAGAGAGAGAGAGAGAGAGAGAAATCCAAATAATAAAATCAGAAGTGAAAAGGGGAGCATAACAACAGACACCGAGGAATTCCAGACAATCATTAGAAAAACATTAATAACCTAAAAGTAATGGACAGATTTCTGACAGGTATCACTTATCAAAATTAAATCAAGACCAGATAAATGATCAAAATATAACTGTAAACTTCAAAGAAATAGAAGCTGTTATTATAAGTGTGTCAAGCAAAAAGCCCAGAGCCAGATGATTTAAGTGCAGAATTCTATCAATTTGCCAACTACTCAAATTATTTTACACAATAGAAACATAAGGATCATTGCCAAACTCTTTTTTTTTATGAGACTACAGTCACCCTGATAAAACCACACAAAAATGTGACAAATAAAGAGAATTATAGACCAATGTCCTTCATGAAAATTGAAGCAAACAATACTCAATAAAATACAGGCAAAAGAATTCAAGTACATATCAAAAAAAATCATCCACCATGATCAAGTAGGCTTCATCCCAGAGATGCAGGAATGGTTCAGCATAAGAAAAACTGTCAATATCATCCATCATGTAAACAACTTGAGAGAAAAAAAAACACATGATCATCTTTTTGTATGCTAAAAAATGTCTTTGACACAATCCAACATACCTTCATGATAAAAGTCCTGGAGAGATTAGGAATACATAGAAAATACTTAAACACAATAAAGGCAATTTACAGCAAGCCAACAGCCAACATCAAACTAAATGGAGAGAAATTCAAAATAAACCCGTTAAAATCAGGAACAAGACAAGGTGGCCCATTCTCTCCATATCTGTTCAACATAGTTCTTGAAGTTTTAGCTAAAGCAATATGGCAACTAAAGGAGATTAAGGGGATGCAAATTTAAAAGTAAGAAGTCAGACTATCTCTAATTGCGTATGACATTATTATATACATAAATGACACCCAAAATTCTACCAGGGAACTCTGACAGCTGACAAACACCTTCAGCAATGTAGCAGGATACAAGATCAACTCAAAAAATCAATAGACGCCTATACACAAATGACAAAATGGCTGAAAAAGAAATCAAGAAAACATCACCATTTACAGTAGCAGCCAATAGCATTAAATATCTTGGAGTAATTCTAACCAAAGAAGTGAAAGACCTGTATGACAAGAACTTTAAGTCAGTGAAGAAAAAAATTGAAGATGATATCAGAAAATGAAAAGATCACTCATGCTCTTGGATAGGTAGGATCAACACAGTAAAAATGGCAATCATTCTAAAAGCAATCTACAGATTCAGTGCAGTCTTAATCAAAATCCCGACACAATTTTTCACAGACCTTGAAAGAACAATGTCCAACTTCATATGGAATAATTAAAAATCTAGGATTGCCAAAATAATTCTGTTTAATATTGAACTTTAAGAGGTATCACCATCCCTGAATTCAAGCTCTACTATGGAGGTATAGTAATAAAAACAGCTTGGCACTGGCATCAAAACAGACTTGTGTATCACTGAAATCAAATTGAAGACCCTGACATTAATCCACACACCCGTAACACCTGATTTTTGGAAAAAGAGGCCAAAAATATACAATATAAAAGAGATAGCATCTTCCACAAACGATGCTGGCATAACTGGAAGGTGATATGTAGAAGAATGCAAATAGATCTATATCTATCACCCAGCACAAAACTCAAGTCCATGTGGATTAAAGACTTCAACATAAGTCAAGGTACAATGAATCTGGTAGAAAAAAGTGGGAAATGCTCTTGAACACATTGATACAGGACACCACATTCTAAATACAACATCAGTAGCACAGACACTGAGTATTACAATTAATAAATAGGACGTCCTAAAACTGAGGAGCTTCTGTAAGGCAAAGAACATGGTCATAAGACAAAATGACAACCTAGAGAATGAGAAAAGATCTTCACCAACCCTACATCAGAAAGAGAACTGATCTTTAACATATATACAGAACTCAAGAAACTGGAGGTAACAAAAAATAAACCAATTGGAAAATGGAATACAGAGCTAAATAAGGAATTCTCAACAGAAGAATTCTAAATGGTTGAGAGACACTTAAGGAATTGAGTGTCACTTATCCATCAGAGAAATGCAAATCAAAACAATGCTGAGATACTGTCTTACACTTGTTAGAATGGCTATGATCAATGGTGTTAGGGGAGGACAGAGAGGGAGAACAAAGAAGTAGATATCTCATAGAGGGAGCCATTGTTGGATTAGAGACCTGGTGCTAAGGAAAAACCACCAAGAACCCAGAAGATAAGCCCAGTTAGGACTGTAGGCAATAGTGGAGAGTGTTGCACTAATTCTGGTAGTTATGAAAAACTGAGAGCCAGATGTCGGGAAAGGCTGAATTATCAAAGAGAGAAACACCACAGTCAAATCTCACCCAGCTATCTTCCAGTTTCCTCAGCCTAGCTTCCAGTGGCCTCTAATTGCCTGCTGTTTTCCTAAGCCTGCCCTAAATACGTCTTTGCCCAGCTGTATCCCATCCAGGTTAGGATTAAAGGCATGAGGTACTGTATTTAGTAGTCAGCCTTGAAATCACAGAAACACAGAAAGATCTCTCTCTTGTTCAGTATCCTGATGAAATTCAGACCTTAATGGAAGCTAATGAGAAGAAGCTTGAAGTTCAGAAGCAACAGATGAGAAAAAAAAATCTAGAAGACTCAGTACAAGAAATGGAGAAGATGACTGGTGGTTATAAAAGGATAGAAGCTATTGTGCAATGCACACATGCTACTGTGGACCAGATTTAAAAGAGCATGGGTGTGAACAATTAAAGTTCGGGAGCTCACAGGCCTTCTGAGCACTTGGTGTGAAGAGGATGATCCTGTCATGATGACTGTCAATGCAAAAGTAGAAGAATGGAAGGTGGGGGAAAGTTGTGTTCCGGGACCAGACTCTCCTTAGCAGACAGGACTAGGGTTTGGCAGTAAGGGACTCCTCCAGCCACACCTAAAAGAAGGAACACTGAATGGCCAGCCCCACCTCCAGGGCAAACTGAATCATCAGAGAAGGACTGAGGACTTGAAATTCAGAACCTTGCCCAGAGCAGTCAGAGAATAAGCAGACCCCTGGCACAGAGGAGACAGGAGACACACAAGCCCTCATGCCACCATTGACTAGGAGCCACCTAATCGTGAAGCACTGAAGCCATGGGCAGACGCCAGTGCAAAAATACATATAATAATATAAAGAACAACAAGGCAACTTCAGAAGAAAGTAGTGGTTCTACAACTACAAGACCTGAACAGAGCAATGAAGATGAAGCAGAAGGAAGCAACACCAAAAACACCTTTATGAAGATCAGTGAAGCCTTCAAATAGATATGAAAAAATTCCCTTAAAGAAATAGAAGAAAATACACAGAAAAAATTGGAAGAGATGAACAAACCCTTGAAAGAAAACCAAGAAAACGTAAATCAAAAAATGAAAGAAACATGCCAGGAAATAAAAACTGAAATAGAAGCAATAAAAAAAGGCACAAAATGAGGCAAAGATGGAAATAGAAAATCTGAAGAAAAAAACTGGAACTACAGATACAAGCATAACCGACAGAATCCAAGAGATGGAAGAGAGAATCTCAGAAGTGGAAGACTCAGTACCTGAAATAGATATATCAGTCAAACAAAATTCTAAAACCAAAAAAGCCATAACACAAAATTTTCAGGAAATCTGGGATACCATGAAAAGACCTAACTTGAGAATAATAGGAATAGAAGAAGGAGAAGAATGCCAGCTCAAAGGTACAGATAATGTATTCAATAAAATCATATGAAGAAAACTTTTCTAACTTGAAGAAGTAAATGCCTATAAAGATACAAGAAGCTTACAGAACACCAAATATATATGACCCCACAAAAAAGTCAGCGCACCACATAATAAGCCACAAAGCATACAGAACAAAGAAAAAAATTTAAGAGCTGCAAGAGAAAAGGACCAACTTTCTTATAAAGGCAGACCCATCAGAATAATACCTGACTATTCAATGGAAGCAATGAGAGCTAGAAGGGCTTGGTCAGAAGTTATACGGACACTAAAAGATTATGGCTGCCAACCTAGACTACTATACCCAGCAAAATTATCAATCACTATAGATGGAGTAAACAAGATATTTCATGACAAAGTTAGACTGAAACAATACCTATCTACAATCCAGGCCTCCAGAAAGCATTAGAGGAAAATCTCCAACCTAAGTATCCCAGATAAACCCATGAAACCACAAACAGTCAATAATCCCACAGAAGAAAAGCCCAGAGAAAGGAAATACATACAAGCTACCACCAAAAATAGCAGGAAATATCAATCAGTGGTCACTAATATCTCTTAATATCAATGGACTCAACTCACCTATAAAAAGACACACACTAACAAGATGGATACAAAAACAGAAGCCATCCTTCTGTTGTATACAAGAAACACACCTCAACCACAAAGATAGACACAGGCTCAGAGTAAAGGGCTGGGAAAAGATTTTCCAATCAAATGGTCCTCAGAAACAAGCTGGGGTTGTCATCCTAATATCTAACAAAGAAGACTTTAACATAAAAGCAATTAAAAGGGACCAAGATGGTCATTACTTATTTATCACAGAAAAAATTGGTCAAGAGGAGATTTCCATCCTGAATATCTATGCCCCTAATATAAGGGCACTTACCTATGTAAAAGAAATACTGCTAAAGCTCAAATCCCACATCAGTTCTCATACCCTAATAGTGGGAGATTTTAATACCCCACTTTAACCCCTGGATAGGTCAACCAGACAGAGACTCATAAGAAAAATAAGGAGTCTAACAGAAGTTATGATGCAAATAGATTTAATAGATATTTACAGAAGCTTCCACCCAAATGCAAAGGAATATACATATTTCTCAGCTCCTCATGGAACTTTCCCTAAAATTGAACACATAATTGGTCATAAAGCAATATCAACAGATACAAAAAAATGGAAATAATCTCTTGTATCATATCAGACCACTAGGGCCTAAAGTTAGAGTTCAACAACATCAAAAATCACAGAAAGCATACCAACTCATGGAAACTAAACATCACTCGGCTGAGCCACCTCTGAATCAAGGAAGAAATTAAGGAAGAAATCAAAGTCATACTAGAATTTAATGAAAATGAATCCACAACATACCCAAACTTGTGAAACACAATGAAAGCAATGTTAAGAGGAAAATTCATAGCACTAGATGCCTACATATAAAACCTAGAGAAACCCCACAGAAGAGAACTAACAGCTCAGCTGAAAGCCTTAGAACAATTAGAAGGAGTAGATGGCAGGAAATAATCAAACTTAGCTCTGAAATCAATACAATTGAAACAAGAAGATACAATACAAAAAAAAGATTCTTTGAGAAAATCAACAAGATAAATAAGCCCTTATCTAAACTAATCAAGAAGCAGAGAGTATCCAAATCAACAAAATCAGAAATGAAAAGGGGGACCTAACAACAGACACCCAGGAAATCCAGAGAATTATAAGACCATACTTAGAAAATCTATATTCAACAAAAATGGAAAACCTAGAAGAAATGGACAGCTTTTTAGACAGGTACCATTTACCAAAATTAAATGAAGAACAGATTAATTACCTAAAGAGATCTATAACCCTTAAGGAAATTGAAGCTGTCATTAAAAGCCTCCTACCTCTCCCCCCAAAAAAGCCCAGGTCTAGATGGTTTAGTGCAGAATTCTACCAGACATTCAAAGAAGAATTACTACCAATACTCCTCAAATTATTTCAAACAGTAGAAACTGAAGGAACATTCCCTAATTCCTTTTATGAGGCCAAAATTACCCTAATACCAAGTCACTCAAAGACAAAACAGAAAAGGAGAATTACAGACCAATTTCCCTCATAAATATTGATGTAAAATTCTCAACAAAATTTTGGCAAACTGTATATAACAATATGTAAAAAATATCATTCACCACGACCAAGTAGGCTTCATCCCAAAAATACAGGGATGGTTCAACATAAAAAAAAAACAAACAAAAAAACATGAACATCATCCACCATATAAACAAACTAAAGGAAAAAAACCACATAATCATATCCTTAGATGCTGAAAAAGCCTTTGACAAATTCCAACACTCCTTTATGATAAAAGCTCTGGACGGATCAGGAATACAGGGACAATATCTAAATATAATAAAGGTGATTTACAAGAAGCCAACATCAAACTTAATGGAGAAAAACTCAAAGTAACCCCACTAAAATCATGAACTAGAGGAGGAGGTCCTCTCTCCCCTTATCTATTAAATATAGTTCTGGTAATTTAATCTAAAGCAATAAGAGAACAAAAGGAGATTAAGGAAATAAAAATTGTAAAAGAAGTGAAACTATCTATAATTGTAGATAATAGGATTGTATACATAAGTGACCCACAAAATTCTACCAGGGAATTTCTACAGCTGATAAACACCTTCAGCAATGTAGCAGGATACAAGATTAACTCAAAGAAATCAGTAGTCCTTCCATACAGTAAAGATAAGAGGGCTGAAAAAGAAATAAGGGAAACATCACCCTTTATATTAGCTGCAAATAGCATTAAATACCTTGGAGTAGCTATAACCAAAAAAGTAACTGATCTATTTGACAAAAAATTTAAACCATGGAAGAAAGAAATTGAAGAGAATATCAGAAAAAGGAAAGATCTCCCATGTTCCTGGATAGGTAGGATCACCATAGTAAAAATGGCAATTCTACCAAAAGCAACCTACAGATTCAATGCACTGCCCATCAAAATCCCAACACAATATTTTTTGGACCTTAAAAGAACAATACTCACTTTCATTTGGAATAACAGGAAAGCCAGGATTGTCAAAATAATTTTGTTCAACAAAAGAACCTCAGGAGGCATCACCATCCCTGACTTTAAGTTATACTATAGAGCTACAGTAATAAAAACAGCCTGGTACTGGCATATAAACAAACTTGTGGATGAATGGAATAAAATTGAGGATCCGGACATTAACCCAAAAACCTATAAACACCTGATCTTTGCAAAGAGGCCCAAAATATTCAATGTAAAAAAGGTAGTATTTTTAACAAATGGTGTTAGCATAGCTTGATGGTAATGTGTAGAAAAATGCTAATAAATCCAAGCCTGTCACACTGCACAAATCTCAAATCCAAGTGGATCAAAGACCTCTCGACATAAACCCAGCTACTCTGAACTTGATAGAAAAGAAAGTGGGAAACACACTTCTAAGAATTGGCACAGGCAACCACTTCCTAAATATAACATCAGTGGCACAGACACTAAGATCAACAATCAATAAATGGGATCTTCTGTAACTGAGAAGCTTCTGTAAAACCAAGATCACAGTCAACAGGACAAAACAACAGCCTATAGAATGGGAAAAGATTTTCAGCAACCCCACAAGTGACAGAGGACTGATCTCTAAAATATATAAAGAACTCAAGAATCTAGAGCCCAAAACTTGAATAACCCTATCAGAAAATGGGGTTCAGATCTAAAAAGGGAATTCTCAGCAGAAGAATTACAAATGGCTGTAAGGCACTTGAAAAAGTGCTCATCATCTTTAGCCATCAGAGAAATGCAAATCAAAACAACTTTGAGATACCACCTGACACCTGTGAGATTGGCTAAGATATAAGACACAGATGACAGGCTATTCTGGAGAGGTTGCAGAGCAAGAGGAACACTCCTCCATTGTTGGTGGGAGTGTAAGCTTGTTCAGCCACTCTGGAATGCAGTATGGTGGTTTCTCAGAAAACTGGGAATCAATCTCCCCAAGGATCCAGCAAAACCACTTCTGGGGTATACCCAAAAGATGCACAGTTGCACTCCATATTTGTAATAACAAGTACGTGGAAGCAACCTAGATGCCCCTCAAATGAAGAATGGATTTACAAACTGTGGTACATCTCCACAATGGAGTACTACTCAGCAGTAAGAAAGAATGACACCCTAAAATTTGCAGGACAATGGATGGATTTGTAGAATATCCTCCTGAGCAAGGTATCACAAACCCAGAAAGATAAGCAGGGGATGTACTCACTCATTAGTGGACTCTAAACAAAAAAGAAAAAGCAAAGCATGTCCAAGCTGCAAACCACAACCACTGAACAGCTTGGGATCTGAAACACCTTGGACTGACACCTTGGATCCTACTCCCCCTAGAGGAACATCTGACTCAGTCTTGATGATGGGGGGAGAAAACTGGATCTGCCAGGCGTGGAGGCTGAACTGGGCAACAATATTGGAACCTTGGGACCTTGGAACCTCCTGCCCATGATGGGGTGGAGATGGGGAGATGTGGAGAAGAGAGAGTGACCTGATGTGGTGGGAGGGGGAAGGGATCATGGATAGAAAATGTGACTCCTTTATTCATGATAAAAAAGAAAAAGAAAACAAAAAAAAGAAGAAGAAGCTTCAAAAAAATGTGAAAGGTGCCTTTATCAATTGATACACTTTTTTCCTCATTTTGTATCTTTATTTAATGTAAATTTACTTTTAAGGATTTATAGCAGAAAATAACATTTATATTATTTTTTAAAAGCTTATTGTATGTCTTGTCTAGATAACTTCTAAAACTGTTATCTGTAGTCCTCAAACTCATTTCTTTATTGAACAAGACCTTTCAAGTCCAAATTAATCATGAATTAGGGAAAAGATCTACCAAGATGACTTCCAAAGACTTTTCAGAGTTTCCTTTTTCTGTGCCTAACCGCCATATTCTAATGGTCACCTGATACACTAACAAGGAGCCAGGATTATGATGGCTGCTGCTGTGAACTCCCTGAGATGACGGAATTAGTAATTCTTGTTGTAGAAGCTGTCACTCGGTGTCATCTCTTGTCATTCTCACAGAAATCTCAGTGGCAAGTAGGAATTGCCTATTATCTGGGATGCTCAGATTGCCTATATTTGAAACTAGTGCAGTTGCAGTGAGGATGAAGCTGAATGAATCACAAAGGGGTCAGCTAATCTGTGAAGCTCTAGAAAGTTAATGTTTCCGCCAACACAGTCACTGTTGTAACCACTCAGCTGCTGTTTCAATGTGAAAACAGCAATGGACAGACAATTCATGAAGGAAGGAGCATGGCTGCCTTCCAGTTCCTTCCAAGTGGAAAGCCAGAGTTTTTCAACCGTGGAATAGATGCTGCCAACCCTTGGGAAACAACACTGTTTGGATCATGCTTAATTACTGTATAACTTATTAGTCTTCTAGTGCTTGACCTTTAGGTCGTTTTCAGTTTTTCTTTGAAAACAGTATTTTAATGAGAAGTTTTGCTTATATATTACATTGAAGATATGTAAATATTTTGTAGAACAATTTGCTACAAGTATTATTGTGATACAAATTGTGGATATATCTTTTTAGTTTGTCATTTATCTTTTGGCTATAATAATTTTTGATACAAAATATTTTGTTTTATATTGCATAATTATATGTATTATATATTTTAAAATATCAGGACACTGTTGAAATCATGTCTTGATTTAGTAAGATTTGTAAGAATTCCTGAAACTCCATGTGGTGAACCCAACATGGCACTGGGTGAAACAAAGATTTCTGATATATAGCTGCCATGTGGTGAAGCCAACACGGGTCCAGCAGGACACCCCGTGTTCAGAGGCTTGCCACTAGACATGGCTACGTAAACCCGTGCCCACTCTTTCTCTTAAAAGAGACGCCATGTTGCGGTTTGTCTCTTTTGCTTCTCTGCTCCTTTATCCTTCTGGCAACTCTCCTGAATAAACTCTTGTGTGGCCCTGGTAGTGTGTGTGTGTGTGTGTGTGTGTGTGTGTGTGTGTGTGTGTGTGTCTTCTCACGCAGAAAATCAATAAGATTTGTTTGTATTGCCTTTCTGCAACTTAATTTATTCGATCTTTAAAATTCATTATTTTATCAACTCCTCATTGAGCAGATTAGCTGGAAGTGTTATGCCATGGTGTCCCAGGTGCTGAAACACAGGATGAAAACAGTTTTGTTAGTTTCCAATTTTGAGAAAAGACTAAAATGATTCTGCAGTGCATAAGAGGGATTTATATTTTATATTAGCACAAGCATTTGATAAAATGAAGGGTAGATTTTACTCATATTTCTGAGATATTATCTTTCTACAAGTCAGTATCACATCAGTCTAAATTTAAGCATGAACTTCTTCAGCAGAGATAGTTGGTGGAGATCTGATAAAGCCACAGATGCGGAAAAAGCTGCTTCAGAGTCTGCCCGTGGCTGGGCTGTATCTGCACACCCAGCTGCAGTTTGGGGCCAGGCTGCAGGCTTGCAGGGAGTACTGTGTCTCTGCAGCACAGAGGTAGGTGCCTGAGTCCTCCAGCTGGGCATTGCTGATGTTCAGGGTGCTGTAGCGCTCCTTGGAGTCGAAACTTGACTTTAATCTCCCATTTTTCTTTGTTCCCGGAGTCAAGTAAAACAGATTGATGAGGCTGCCCCCGGGATTCTGTCGGAACCACTGCACAGTTGTCTTGAATGTAGAAAGTTTGCAGGTCAGAGCAGAACTGGTTCCCTCATGCAGACTCAGGGCTGGAGGACTCTGCTCCACTTCACCTCCTCTCACCCCTGCTTGGAAAGAGAAAAGCAAAGGGGAATCAGTGAGGGGTTTCCACCCATACCGTCAAATATCCCAGTGGGCACCATGAGGATGACTGCACAGGAGCTTTGAGTTGGCTCATTCCCCCTCCATTGCTGAAGTTTCTGCAGAATCCCTAAAGCAACTTAGGTTAGAACAACTCACAGCAAATCTGCACCCACAGAATCCCCAACACAGCTCCCAGGTTCCTCTCCATGCCCCCCTGACCAATTGCTGGGGTGTCTTCTCTCCAGTTGTGAAGCGTGTCAAGTCTTTTGCCCAGACACAGTAGGCTTCACACAAAAGATTTTCTCTCAATCACTGAGCTTCCTTTTTCGGCTAAACAAATAACCCCACCCACCTCCATCTCATGGCTCTGCATGGCGACTGCTCCACAACTGTTGGAGACGATGATGTAGAGCCCAGGACACTGCATTTCTAATGTAACACTGCATATAAGGGGAGTTTGGGGAAACTGTGTGAGGGAGGAGATACATGAATGCAAAGCACTGGTGTGAAAACTGAGAGCCTCAGAGTCTTGCAGGATCCTAGAAAGACTTTTTGACCTTTCTTGGTCTTGAAATTTTTTTCATACAATATATTCTGATCATTGTCTCCTCTCCTCCACTACCTCCGAAAACTTCCACACCTTCTTATCCACCTAACTCCATGTTCTTTCTCTCTCTTCTTAGAAGTCACAAAACAAAAGCAAAATTTAAAAAAAAAATTAAGACTAAACTCACACATATGCATGCGTGCACGCACACACACATACACACACACACACACACACACACACACACTCATAAAACCAGAAAATACATACAAACATGACAAAAGACCAGTAAGACAGAAAAAAATGCTCCAACTAAGCAATATGATACACTAACACCATTGTATTTTTTCTGTATTGACCCTCTACTGCTGAGCCTGAGCCCATCCTCCAGTGTGATTAGTATATCCAATAAAAATATTCTGGCAGGACTTCTTTTTTCTTTTTATTATTATATTATTATTTTTTTATTTTACATACCAACTGCAGTTCCCCCTCCCCCTGTTCTGCTCCCCCTCCCCCACCCACTCCTCAGAGAGAGTGAAGCCTCCCATAGGGAGTCAACAAAGCCTAGTTCATCAAGTTGAGGGAGGACCAAGCCGCTCCCCCAATCAAGGCTGAGTAAGGGAACAAACTTCAAAAACCCCAATTCAAGCATCAGGGATGAATATGGTCCCATTGTCAGGGACCCCACAAATCGACTGAGTCACACAACTGTCACTCACATTCAGAGTGCCTAGTTTGCACCCATGCAGGCTCCCCAGCTGTCAGTTCAGAGTCTGTGAGCTCCCACTAGCTCAGGTCAGCTGTTGCTGTGGGTTTTTCCATCATGATCTTGAACCTCTGTGCTTATGTAATCTCTCCTCCCTCTCTTCAACAGGAAGCCAGAAGCTTGGCCCAGAGCTTCTTAAATTATACTGTTTGACAAATCAGCATGCAATACACCAAACCGAATAAAAGTGGTTTCTTGCAACTAAGATCATCATGTACATTTTAAATGTTCCCAACAGAGTTTTGTTGGTTATAAAAAAACAAAAACAAAAACAAAAACAAAAGATATGTCCCACCCTGATTTATTTTCTATCTCTTGCCTTCTTCCAAGCTCTTCCACTGTGCTGTGCAGAAAAACACAGCTCATTTTCACCAGGTCGTGAATGCCTGCTCAAGTACAGAGAGACCCCTTCCCATCTATTCTTTCTTACCTTTTATTTCCCATTTTTTTCTTCTCAAGTAGCTTTCCTCCTCTTTATAGTTTATAATATATGTGTGTGTGTATGTATTATACATATTATATATATTATTATATATACACTATAAAGGGTATGGGAACAATTTCTGTTTCTTTGAATTTGGAAAATTTTAAACATAAATCTCAAAAACAAAAAAAAAGAACGCAATGGGAGATGTTTTCTCTTGAGTGTTCATCCTCATAATGCCCAGAGAGATTCTATTTTGCTTAATTCTGTTCAGAAAATTATGTTTAGACTAGAATTATAAACACATGGGATTCACTGAACAGGCTCTAGATATGTGTGTTTTTATATAGACTGATTAGAGATCTGGGTGAACTCCACACCATCACTCCTAAGCCTTACTTTGCTTATGGGTTGCCTTATGTCCTTATGTCTCTTCTCAGCTCTTCAAACCTCTAGACAACTTAAGAAAAAGAAATTTCTAGGAACCCTGCAGTGCCCCCTAGTGGACAGACAGTGTCAACAAAAGTCACCTCATGCCTTCTCCACAAGCTCCATTAAACCAGCCCTTTCCAGCCATCACTTCCTGAGGAAGGAAATGCAGATGGTCAGCAGACAAGACTGTCCAGATGGAGTTCCTAGACGAAAGAAAAAAAATGGCTTAAAAAAAATCTCAAAATTGTTCATCATCCTTAGCAATTAGTGAAATGCAAATTTAAATAGCTTTGAGTTTTCATCTCACCGTAGTTAGAGTTTCTAAAATTAATACAACTGACAACAAGTGCAGCTGGGCGGGGCTTGGGTAGGGGAAATAAACCTGGATTTACAGTTACGCTGGAAATCCGTGTGGAGAATCTTTGAAAACCTAAACATAAGTCTACCACAGGACCCAGCTATGCCACTTCTTGATACTGTCCAAAGAACTCTGCATCCTCCTCCACAGATATTTACCTAGCTGTGACCATTGCTGCTCTACTTACAGTAACCAGGAAATGGAAACAACCTAAAACGTCCTGTAACTAATGAATGGACAATGAGAATGTGGTATCATACATTATGAAATATTCGTCAATGCTGAGAAAAACAGCATCATAAACTTTGCAGGTAGATGAATGTAACTAGAAAAGATTCTTTTGAATGAGTTGACTGAGACCCAAAAAGACAGATGCCACATGCTCTGCCACTGAACTCCTAAACATCAGTGGAAATCACAGAGGCTCCTAACTTCAAATCTTCATTTGGAAAGATATATCACGGAGAAACGACAGAAGCCAGAATGATCCACAAGGGAACATGTGGTTGGGAAGAAGCACTAGAAATGGGAAAAGCAAGGCAAGCACAATTTGGGCATAAGGATCCAGAATTGAGATGTCATCTTGGTGGATTTTTCCTTTGATAAGTATGAAGTGTCCTTCCTTATCAGTTTTAATTAATTTTGGCTGGAGGTCTATTTTATTAAATATTAGAGTTGCCACACTAGCTTGCTTCATGGGTCAATTTGCTTGGAACATCTTTTTCAAGTGCTTTATTCTGAGTTAATGTCTGTCTCTGAGGTTGAGGTGTGTTTCTTATACACAGCAGAGAGATTAATCCTGTTTTCACATCCTTTCTGTTAGCCTGTGTTTTATTGGTGAATTCAGTCTATAAGTATTGAGAAATATTAAATACCAATGATGGTTAATTATTGTTATTTTGGTGATGGTGGTGGTGGTATGTGTGTGTCTTTTCTTTTGGTTTTGCTGATATGAAATTATTTGTTTACTGTGTTTTGTTGGTTGTAGTTAACCTTCTTTGGAGTGTAGTTTTCCTTCTAGTACATTCTGTATGGGTGGATTTGTGAATACCTAATGTTTAAATTGATTTCATCACAAAATATCTTGTTTTCTTCGTTTATGGTTATTGAAAATTTTGCCAGGAGTGGTAGTCTGGGCTGGCATCTGTGGCCTCTTAGATCCTGAAAGACATCACCTTTTTTTTTCCTTCAAATTTCATGAGTCCACTTTTTAAAACCACCTTGCCATGAGACCTGATTTTTTTCTCCATTGTTCTGGATATACTACAGGCCCTGCAGACTCCTTTGATAAGTCTCCCCTCTGAGCCTCCAAGTATCTCTCAAGCTCCTTCAGCCTCCATCATCTTAAGTATTTATAAGTATTTTTAAAGATTTTATTTTAGGAATTGAAGGGGACTTCTGCACAGCAGGGACTCACTCCTAGGCCCCACATTAGGCATAAACCACACCCAAACACCTATTTTCATAGAGAGATTGTTTATTAAGCGAGGAAGAAAAGTTAACATGGCTGTTTTCTAACTCAGGCAGAAAAGAGCAGCAAATGTCCTTGCAGGTGTAATTTCTAGGAAGAGAAAAATGGAATCTGTGTTAGAACATGGTAGAATGCTGTGGTAAAGGAGGTAGAGGATGGGAAAGAAAGGGAAGGGGTATCTATCCCAGGGGACAAAATTTGTCTCTGGATAGAGAGGAGACAAATGTGTCACAGAGGCAAATTGCAATTTATAAAGGTAAAGGAAGAAGCCCCATGTTAGAATGATTTGTTTTATTTTAATTGGCATGCTAATTAGGTGAGCAGAAGGGTCTTTGACTGCTGGACTTTGGTGGTCAGCCTCAGGAGGAGGAAGTAGTCAAAAGGGAATGGACCTTGGGGGCAGCAATTAGAAATGTAATATAGACGTCTTTAGCAAAGCAGCGGGGCAAGGGCAAGGGCAAGGCTTGTCAGAGCCCCATGCTCGAGTGGGCTACTGTTTCTTCAGAGGTTGCAAAGATAGCTTAGAAGCTAAGGACACATACTTGCATGGAATATGATTGCCTTTGATCTCATTGCTGACAAGGCAGAGGCAGGAGGGCCCGGTGCCTCTTTTCTTTCCTTTTTTACTGTGGAAATGACCCTCTACAGACCTGGCAAAATCTCACAGATACACGGATGCTTCACTTAACAGTACACAGAAAGCTGCCAGAGTACTGAGGCACCATCACTATCTAATTTTAGTAATACTTTAAGGAAAATGTTTATATTATAATGGCTTGTGCACTATGCAACAATAATTTTCTAATGAATATATCAAGCACTATTATCGAAAGATTAAGAGCCTTTCTATCATAAGTATTCTCTATCAGTGACACAGAGATGTCTCTGAAATGGGAGCAATCTAAATAGTATCTGCAGTCAATCTAGGTCTTGACATATAATTAGTTATTCTCATTATGAGATCGTTCATGATGTTCTAGCACTTGTATGTTTTAAAAACACCATTTCAAGATGCTTTAGAATATACATCTACAAAACGTAAAATACAGGAAATTTCTGGTCTCAACAGTGGAACAGACATTTGTCTCCAGCCATGTTTCTGGTTCGTGTGTAGGCAGCAGGTGTCTGGGGAGCACTGTGCACTTGCTGCACAGAAGTATGTGGCTGAGTCCCCAGGATGGGCAGCTGTGATGTTCAGGGAGAGATATTTGTACTTCTTATTCATCATGATAATGAGTCCTTGTTCTTCTTTTCTGTCCGCATTTGAAAAAACATTTATGAGGAACTGCAGACCTGCCCCAGGCTCTTGCTTGTACCAGTAGAAGTAAGAAGTGGCACTATCTGTATAGGTGCAGTTGATAATGGCATCGTCTCCCTCCTGGACACTCAGGAAAGAAGGGTGCTGTCCCACCTGCTCTCCTCTGCTCACACCTGTGCAAAAGGAAACAGTAGGAAGACTATCAGGCTACCATTCCCAGACATTGCTTTTCTTCTCATGGTGACTATGGACTAGGGCTGAAGCAGTCTGCTCCTCAGACTGATAATGAACATTGCCAAAGCCTTGTTTCCCCAAAGCTCCCACTCACAGTTCAGCTGCAGCCACAAGCACAGGAACAAAGGCCCAGCCAGTGTCTTCATAGCTCTCCCTGGGGACAGTGGCCTTCAGCCAGGCAAGATGCTCCTGTGGTCAGCTCTCCTTCTCTGTCATCCACTGCACTGCAGGATCTTCATCTGTCTGCACAGAAGCCTGTGGCTGCAGCTGCTCTTTCAGAAGTCAACCAAAAGTCCCTTTTGTAAGTCTGAGGCAGCAGAGATGCTCTGCCACCTTGTGGACAAATCCTATCTGCTAAATAAACTGCTCCAATCCCTTTTTAATCCATTACATTAATCATGTATTTAATTTTCTACTTTTAGTCGATATTTGTTCTTAAGAATATAGAATTCAGGGCTGAGAACTGATTTAATATTGTCCACCTATAGCACACAGTTTCATATATTGCTATAATCTTAGAATAAATATTTCTGAGACACCCCTGACAGCTTCATCCATCACACAAGGCATTACCAAGCAGAATTAGAAAACATTGAGATGGGTCCTCCAGTAATAGACGCCAGTGCTCCCTTGCCTGCCCAACACCCAACCTGCTTAGGAGACAATGCCTGGTTTAGACATTAGATAGACACCTTAAGGTGTACAAGTTGGGGAGCTTCTTGAGTGAGAACTTCTCTAGTGAATAGGTTGTAAAACTGATGGGGATCAGAAACGATCCTGGTACATAGAAAGGAGAATCACATAAAGTGAATGCAGTGCTTTTGAGCAACTGCTCCCCTCCCCCCCCCAGAAACACTTCCTCACACACAAACACAAAGATGTATCCTGTTACTTAACATTTGATGACTGCAATAGCCACTCATCATTGGGAGGTAGCTATGCTCACCATTACATCATCAACATCCAATAATCAGGAAAGAAATTCCAGAATTTAAAGGCACCACTGATCAAATAGCTTTACAGTTACATGACATTATTCCATACAAAGCTCCAGAGCAAATGTTCTTATCAGCAGCACATGGAGCTTGCTCTACAATAGATTTCACTGTTGATCATAATTTAAGTCCTTAACAAATACAAAAGAATTAAAGTCATTTCTTGTAAGATTGGAGTATGATAAAATTAGAAATAGCAAGAGAAAATACATGACTGCAAAATATAAAGGAAAAAAGCACATGATGGCGTGACTGCCTCCTCCTGCTTAATCCAATATACACTACTATGGGACATTCTGCACCAGCCCCCTGGAGAATATTAGGCATCTTTATATTACTATCTGTTAGTCCTTTCCTGAATATTATACATGCCTCCACTAAAAGTAAAAATGCAGCCTGAACAGAAAGGAGGATCAGAGGGAGGAACAATGCAATACAAAGGAAAAAATAGAGAACATTTCAGCAAACAATATACTTCAGATGTGGAATTCCTAACACAAAACCAGAAACAAGATGAAAAGCAAAGACTTTTTTCTCCACCAATTACTGACCCCATATTAATCGTACATACAGATGACATAGAAGAATTTCTAGACCAAGAATTCAAAAGAGTGATTATAAATATACTTAATGCAAAGACAGAAAGAATATACTTCAGCAGCACAAACACAGTGAGATGAATGAAATAAGAACATCAGTACAACACATGAAAATATATGCTAGATTTCACCATTATTTTTCTGCCTCCAAGAAACATATCTTCTCACCAAAGACAGGGTAAAGAAATATGAAATAGAGAAATATTTAAAGTAAATGTAACTAAGGAAAAACAGGTATAAGTACTAATATGGAAAATAGGCTTTAAAACACAGCAACTCAAAAGAAACAGAAGGAACAATTCATATTAACTAAGAAAACATTCAAGAGGATATGATAGTTCTAAATATATACACTAAGCACAGGTCACCAAATTTCATAAAAAAATAAAGAACTAAAACCAAAATTTAAACCAATACAATAATAGCAGATGACTTCAACACTATGCTCTTACAAACAGATAGGCCATCCAGGCAAAAACTCAACAGAGAAATATTAGAATTGAATGATGTCATAACTCAAAACGCTATAACACCATCTATAAAATATTCAAGCTAAGCACTAAAAGAACATACATACTTCTCAGTAGCACATAGAAAGTTTTACAAACTGTTCACGTAATAGACAACAGAGCAAGTTTCAACAAATGAATGACAATTAAAATAAAATTCTCTATTATATTTCATCACAGTGGACTAAGGCTAGCTGTTAACAGCAGTGGAAACTACAGAAAGTACACAATCCCATGGAGACTAAACACACACAAGTAGAGTCAAGAAAGAAATCAAGAAGCAAAATTAAAAATTGAAAACAAAAATACAATATAACAAACTACATGAGGCACAATGAAGTCATTCATAACAGGAAAAATTATTGTTTTGAGACATGGATTCTCTATGCTGAAACTCAGTAAGTTATTGTGATGTCTCACCAGGTTGACCTCAAAATCACAAAGATCCAATTGTCTTGGCCTACTGGGTGCTGGAATTAAAGACATGTTTACCATATCCTACAAGAGGAAAATTTATAACATTGTTCATCTCTATATAAAAAAAATGGGTTATCTAATAGATATCTACAGAAGCTTCCACTCAAATGCAAAGGAATATACATATTTCTCAGCTCCTCCTGGAACTTTCTCTAAAATTAAACACATAATTGGTCATAAAGCAAATATCAATAGATAAAAAAAAATGGAAATAATCCCTTGTATCATATCAGACCACCAGGGCCTAAAGTTAGAGTTCAACAACATCAAAAATCACAAAAAGCCTACCAACTCATGGAAACCAATCATCACTCAGCTGAACAACCACTGGGTGAAGGAAGAAATTAAGAAAGAAATCAGTCTTACTAGAATTTAACGAAAATGAATCCACAGCGTACCCAAACTTGTGGGACACAATGAAAGCAGTCTTAAGAGGAAAATTCATAGCTCTAGATGCCTATATGAAAAAGCTAGAGAAATCCCACACTAGAGACCTAACAGCTCAGCTGAAAGCCTTAGAACAATTAGAAGCAAATTCGCCTAGAAGGAGTAAGCAGCAGAAAATAATCCAACTTAGAGCTGAAATCAATACAATTGAAACAAGAAGAACATTACAAAGAATCAAGGAATCAAAGAGTTGGTTCATTGAG